>PVLA01015131.1:0-26876 GCA_004027455.1 Hydrochoerus hydrochaeris | reverse complement strand
CAGACAGAGTGACAGAGAGATAAATCAGGATGGCTCAGTCACAGGACAGTCAGTAGCTACAGAGGACAAAAAAAAAAAAGAGAGAGATCCAAGTACTTGCTAATGAAGAAAAGGCTTCCCTAGCACGTAGGAGTGTGTACCATAACCCACTGATCCCTGGCCCACCTAACTTTGGCCCGCATTGGCACAGCTGCAGCTGCGGTGGGTGTCACATGCGGAAGCCTGCCGCGTTGGACACGGTCTTGTCTGTCCCCTCAACCTGAGGAATCTCTCTCCAGATCCCGAGTTGCCTGTTTAGCCACAAGGAGACTCAATTCAGATGTGTAGGGGAATTAATATCCTGGGGGAAATTCTTAATGAATCTGATAAGAAGGGCTAGATAAAAATCCTGCTTTCCCAGTTTTCCAGAGAAACTATTCTGACGCCTGGTTTCTCAGCAGAATGAAGCTGCCATTGCCCACCATGGTAATCTCCCCACTCACATGCTCTTCTTTTACCATCTTTTCTCTCTTTTCCATCTTCCTTTTCTATTCTCTTCCTTATTTTTTTCTGAGAGGACCTCTTTAAGAAATTGTGTGCACCTGTCTTATGGTCTGCTTTGGGGACCACAGGAGTGGAAGCATTTTAAAGTAACCTTGTAAATGGCCCCTCACTCACCAGCCCTAGCAAGTTATGATCAAAACTAGACAAAGTGACTAGAACCACAGATCTTCTATCAGCTGAAGAAACCCTTTGGGGATAGTGCATGAGTCCCCCATATACTACCACCAACATCAGTAATGCCCATAAAAACACTTGTTTTAATCAGGACATAAAAGCAGACATTGTCTCAGGAAATGAGCAAAGCTTGAAGGGAAACTTGCCTTGTTTGGTTCCTGTCTCTGGGTGCAGTAGAGGTTACTGATATATGTAACACCCAAGCCCAACAAATAAAACTGATTGTAAAGCACTTTGCAGATCCAAAGTGCCACATAAATGCTAAATAAAAAATAAATCTTAGCTACAAAGAACTCACGTTGCGAGACTGGAGTGATTTTGAGGCCGCGCCAGGAAAAGGGGTGTGTGCCGTCTCTCACTCCCACTCTTTGCCGCCACTCTTCCTGCTACTACTATGTGTGTGCACACTTCTGAGCAGTATGCGGAGCTTCCATGTGCAACACACATACATGTTGTCACACTGTCACACACTCAAACACCCAAATACAGATCAATCTGTATACACACTGCAACCCCAACCCTTCATCACTATGGATATATGCCCCGATGCACATTTATATATATATATCCACAAGGATTCACACACATACATGCACACACCATCTTCCAAGTTTCTCCTAACACAAGCAGCTACAGATTCATCCCCCTGAGAATCACACACAAAAAACACCCTCTTACACACAAAGTCCCTCTCACACACACAGCCTTCATACATGTCACAGTTTCTCAAATAACTGCCTGAAATTTTTCACACCCTCCTTGCATTAAAACCATGCACATAGGACCTTGGTCACATAACTCCCCCTCAAAGGGACCTGGTTTACTTCCCCACCTGCCCATGGTAAGTGTGGTCACATGACTTGCTTTGGTCAATAGAATATTAGCAGATGGGACATGAGAAAACCTTCAGCATGATTGTGTGCTTTGGTCTCCAGCAATCTCCTAGGGGAAAGCAAGCCTCTCCAGCCTGAGCCTCATAATGAACGTGAGGAAGATATTAACTTCATTTATACCCTGAGCTCAACCCAGCTGAGTAAAACCTAGATCAGCCACACTATGTTTGACCTAGACTAGAGGTGTGAAAACCAGAGCCTGTGGACCAAATACAACATGGACTGATTTTTTTGTAAATAAAGATTTAATTAGTCATATTTATACTTTAATATGTCATCTGTGATGGATTTCATCCTGTAAAAGTAGGTCAAATAGTTGAAAGTGCAGATTAGCATGGTTTTAAAAATCTAGATGTAGAAGGCTATATACCATTTAGCCTTCTATAGGAAAAGCTTTTTAACCCTAGGAATAGATGATACTTCTTGTAAGGCATTGGCTTTTAAAATGATTTGTTACACATTATTGTGATGATAACTGACTAATTCATATGTATAAATACAAGCACTTGCTGATTTTCTAACATGCATGCATTTTAGTTCCCCTGATGTATAAATACATGTGTTTCAGTTTATAAGGTTAGATATCTTCAACATATACACATACCTGTTCATAATTTGCCTGAACATACTTTTATACACAGATCGGTATGCTGACAGCAGACATACCTAAACGTATACAATTCACAGCTAAGATATTCCCATACAAAGACATGTACCCAGTATTCCTACAACTACACACATATAGTTAAGCTTGTACACTCCCCCACACAAATAAACACATGGGCAAACACACTTTTTGCCTCCACTTTAGCTTTTCTGTCTATTTTGTGTAACAAAGATTGAATAAACCAATAAGCTCAATGGCTCCCATACAAATTCTTTGGGCTGCCAAAAAATGTCCCTACAAGTCCAGGCCTCGGTGAACTTGGGATCTCAACCCTTCCCCAGGAAAGAGGAAATAGGATATCAGAGAGCTTTCCCACAATGGGAGCTGTGACTCTAGTTGCAGATGTTGCTGAGAAAGAAAAAAAAAGATGTATTATTACAAAGTGGACAGACAGACATCCTGTTCCACAGAATGACTTTACCTTCTTCTCCAGAAGTCCTGTCCCCAGGTTTTCCTCCTCCGAGCATCTTTAGCTCCATGTGTATCTTGCCTTCATTGGAACACCTCCCTATTGAAGTTCTTAAAGTATAACCTGTACTACCACATTGGCTTCCCATGAATATGTTCCACTAGAAAGCGAGGGCTTTGAAGTTAGAGATTTCTGTTCACTTTGCTCATTGCTGCTGCCCTCGCATGCAGGGTACTAATGAGAACTGAATGAGTGAGGGAGTGAATGAGTGGATGAACATATCGCTTCTGCAGCAGGATTAAAAATTCTTAAGGCATGGGCTTTACCTCACACATCACTGTATGTCCTGTGAACTTGTACCGTTCACATAAATGCCAGAAGGAAAATGGCAAGAGAGAGAGTAAATAAAAGGAAGAAAATGTGAAGCAATTGATGAAAAATCAGAAAACATGGAGGAAAGGAAGAGAAGAAGGGTGGGGGGACAAAAGAAAAAAGGAAGGAAGAAAGAAGGAAGAGAGGAAGAGGGAAGGAGGGAGGAAAGAGAAAAAGAGAAATAAAATGAAGAACAAAGTTTCATTTTTTAGCCTATCTCACCAGCAAGCAACAATAGCCACTGCCCTTAACCTTTCTGATGTTTGCTAATTTTCTTCTGCAAAATGGGGATAATGACAGTTAGGAATACAGGGTTTTTTCATAAAGATAAAATGAGATGATAACAAAGTTCCACACCACTCAAAGAGTGGGATAAGTGCAGCGTAGACAGCAGTTGCTATGAGGATGAGGTGAAGGTGACTGTGGCAGTGATGGGGATCAGCAAAGAGAAAGGAAGAGGAAAGATGAAATCTGGCTAATTCCCAACCAGCCCCTCCCTAAGACAGTGTTCTGTGACCCTTCCATGAGGAATGGCCTCACTCCTCCTGGTTGGGCAAGTCTTCCAGACCCCTGGTTCTTAACCCTGGCAGTGCACTAGAATCTCCAGGGAACTTGTGAAAATCCTGATGCTCAAACCACTCTGGACTATGGTCCATGACACTTGGGAAAGGCTCAGTAAGCACTTGCCAGTGTGTTCCATGATTCCATGATTAACACAGCAACAAGTACTTTTGTCTTCTTCCTAAAAGCTGTAGAGTCAGAAGAGGTTCCTTCCATCAGCCTCCTGTGGCACCCCTTGCTACTCCTCAGAAACTCACACTGGTTTAAATTAAACATAGCGCCAGTCTCAACTCTGTTAGTTAAGTACAAACCAGAAGTACTGTAAAACATCAGATTTTGCACGGAGAGAAGCCAGCTGAGCCCAGACAGGAATGTGAATGTGCCTAACAAAGAAGAAAGACCCTGAAAATTCCAACTAGGAGGGGCAGAGATGCCTGGAGTCTTCTGTAAGTCAGAGCATCGGGGGAAGGGAAGGCTCTGCCTGGCATAGGGAGGGAGGAATTCAGATTCTTCATTACCTTCAGCTCCAATGACCTTGTTGCAACTCTGAAATGGAAGCCAGACTGGAGGTCTGTTGTAGGAGACACAGAGCTACAGTCCTGGACACCGGGCCAGCAGGGCAATTGAATCCCGTGGGGTTCTGAAATCAATTAGCTCTAGGGTCAAATGCCAACCTTGTAGTTTTAAACTGAAAGGTCTTGGGTATGTCACATCACCTCTCAGAACTCCAGAACCTCAACTATAAAGACAAGTCCCTTTGCTGTTTTAAAGGTTGTTTAGTAAAGTGTTTGTTACACAGGAAGCATGTGATAATTGACTCTTATTCTTCATTGTGCAGCTGTTGACATTCATGGATTTTGTTGTTGTTGTTAAATAGGTAGAGGACTGGATATCTCTGCCACGCACATTATCCCGTTTTTTTCCCTTTTCCTTCCCTTTTTTGAAGTAACATTTTTATGACCATATGATCATTCAGCTGTTTCTCATCAACTTTGTTTTGTTTCCAAATCAACGCATACACATAAAACAATTTTAATGAAAACAGAATTCCTTTGTTTCCCTTAAAGTTTCTTTGATAATGGAATTTATGTAAAACTGTGAATGATGACAATGAATACTGTTTAATTGTTTGGGAAAAAAAAGTATTTGTTGAAAGAACAGCCTACATAATTAGAATTGCCCAATTCCTTGTTATAGCGAGTATTTAACAGATCAGACCATGTTTAACCCCTGAAGAGGTTGGTACTGTTTGGATCCCAGGTTTTCTTTTTTGAAAAAATGATATTTTTGAAACGTAACACATATTCACAAAAATGCACATACCCAAAAGGTACAGGTCCATGGATTGTCACAATCAACACACCTGTGTAATAACCAGCATCTGCATCAAATTGGCACCCCAATCAGGGTCCCCCACATAACCCCTCAAGGCCAATCACTCTGTCCATTAGATTAGTTTAGCCTGTTTTGAACTTTATATAAATGGAACCTTCAGTATTTTGATAAACAGAAACATATCTACAAACTAACCTCCAGAATCTCTCACTGTGTTACCTGATACCGCAGAACAGATCTTGCAGGCAACTAAACAAAACTGAGGACTTTGAGATGCGAACATTATCCTGAATTTGAATCCCAGTTTTAAAGATGGTGGCCCTCACTGGTTGAGTCTAAGGTCAAAGCTTACACATCACCAGTGAGACAAGACTTTGAACCCAGGCAGTATACAGACGCTACACCTTGAAGCAGGTGGTAGCACCAGGACCCTGAGAGATTTACCCAAGATCCCCTAGGCCAAAGGGCAGAGTAGGGTTTGGAGGGAGCATGGGGCTCCTTCCTGCTGCGCTGGCACAGCACAGGCACTTCCTGCTTAGGGACTGAGGCTGGAGCCTCTGCTGACAGCGAGTTCTTCCCAGTCTTTCCCTATGCCAGCTCCAGGGCCACAGCTACAGGAGCTGATCACCAGGGAGTTTCAGTGGCTCCCAGGCATTACTTGTTGTCCCCAAGCTCATGGGAGAAAGGAAATGCCACCAGAAAGATCCCTGATGCTCCCTAAGAAAGTATCTGGTTTCTAGGACACTCTGTACTTGCTTTAGACAGCACTGACAAAGCAGAAGGGAGGGTTGGGTGGGTTTTATGTAGGGCATATTAACCCTTAGCTTTGCAGAGAGGGAGGCCTGGACATATGACTGTGTGGAGAGGCCTCCTCTGAGCCAAAAGGATAGCAACCATTCCTTCTCTTCCAGGGAGGCCAGGGAGATCTAAGCTGACCATGGGGCTGAAGGCAAAATCAGGGTCACTGAGGCCAAACTAATTACAGACTTGACAGAGTATTTTACAAACTCTCCCTTTTCCATAAGAGGAAACAACAGTAACAGCTACAGCAACCGTGAGTGGTCTTTGTTAAACCCAGGCACTAGGCACGGTGCTAGGCACTGCTGCGTTTGCTCTCTAATCTTCAGCATGGTCTAGAGAAATAGGTCATTCATAGGCCCCTTTTTTAAGAAGAAAAATGAAATTCAGGAAGGATTTCCCAGAGCCACACAGCTAAGACTGGGAACCAGTGCTTTCTGACCCAAGATGGACTGCTACCCATTACAGTTCACACCTTCCAGAGGGGAGAGGTTTCTTGTCCTTGCTACCTTCCAAACCAATAGCAAGATGAGACCACAGATCCAACACAGAAACACCAGACTCATCTCCTACGTGATCAGGCCCACTTTGCAGCTAGGAATGGGCAGAAAGAAGACAAGTCAATAGCCCACAATGAACAGCATGCCAGTTACAAGTATGGAGGGAGACAGTGGTTCATTGCCTTTCATAATTGTTTCTTCCTCTTGGCCCAAAGGTAAAATGTAACGATCTAAAACAATACCACTCCTTGCCGGGGATTGCTTTAGAAATAGTTTTGCACCAATGGCTTTTGGAAGCTATTTCCTTGTTTTTAAAGATACACAATCAAGTGGTCTTTCCTCTTCCCTGGAATATATAGAAATATACTCCAAATGTGTTACCTGATCCACCAAAAGAGATTTTACAGGTATAGCTAAACATAGCTGAGGACTTTGAGATGTGAAGATTATCCTGGATTTGAAATGTATATATAATGTTTTTAAAAATCGAACCACAGTTGCCATTTTGTGATCTTGAAAGAAGCTGGAAGAGAGCAATCCCCAGAGCTCAGAGATAAAAAAGAAGGAAAAGGAGAAGGAGGAGGAAGAGGAGGAAAAGGAGAAGGTGCAGTAGGAGAAGGGGGAGTAGGAAAGAGAGGAGGAGGAAAAGGAAGAGGTGTGGGGAGTGAGGGAGGGGAAAATTGGGGAAGAAAGAGGAGAGAGCGGTGAAATAAAATCCAAGCTAGATGTCATCATTGAAACGCTGATTAAACATAGAAGAACTAAATGGCTCTAGGCTGCTTGTCACAGACTTTGAGAAGTCTTTCTTAAACACATTGAATTGAGACTTTTTTTCTAATGCTTGCATCCACTAACACAGTGAACTTTAAATTCTGGTGCTAACCTGCAAGCTATAATCCCCACTCAACCAACAATTAGTCATGTGACCTCAGGCAAATCTCTTGACCTTTCTGATCTTGATTTCTTCCTTCTGTTAAATACAGTTGGCAATGACAATCCAGGGTCATTGCAAAGCTACAACAAGAGGCTGAAAATCAAAGCATTTTGCAAATAGAAAAGCCCGAGGTATGGCTGGATATGATTATTGTTGCTGATATTATAGATTCAGCAGGGCCAGCAAAAGCCCAAGGCTTCCTGGGAGGCCCAGAGCCTGCCCTTGTTCCTGGAGATGGGCTCCAGAAATGCAGTAGCTGCAAACACTCAGATAAGGCCACATTTGCATGCCCTCAGCCTCTTCTGCCTAGAGTTCTGCAGACTGAACCAGATGAGCAGCCCTTCTAGAGGCACAGGGCCAGCAGCATGTGGTGGAACCAGCTGGGACGAGGTAGGGACTGAGTGGGGACTGCACTCAACCTTGACACCCCTCCTAGGGAAGGACATATACCAGTGCATCATCCCAGCAATCACTTCTTGACGGCCTGCTAGTGGTCGGTTCTTGTGCTTTTCACATCTCATTCAATCTTCATAACAACTCTACAGAGTAGATCCTTCCTAGTGTACGGATCAAGACAACCAAAACCCAGGTTAATAACCATGCCCAGATTTATACAACCAGGAGTACAAGGAGCCAGGCCGTGCAATTCCAAAAGCATCTCTTGATCATAAATATTAAATGTCCCTAGAGCTGCACAAAGACAAAAAAGACCTGGAAAGAAGTGGACTTGTGTTCTCTGACATCCCAGCCTTCCTGGAGCTCTGTGCCCAGCCCAGAGAAGAGGCATTCAGAGTCCGGCTTTCCCCACATTTCACATTCACATCCTGGTGTGTCTCCAGAGAATCCCGGTTCTCAGGAGAGAATCCCCAAGGAAGACTATGTTGCTGTAAAACAATGACTCCAGAAAATAGAGCATGTTCCTTTCGCTGAGATTTCCTGGCCCAGCAGGGCAAGGAGGAGAAGGATTTGGGAATGAGCTGGGTAGCCTGTGCTTGTGATATTCTCCCAGCATGGTGCACTCTGTGTCCTAAAGACTGGATCACAGGGATAGCATTAGACTCCCAGTCCTCTGGCTTGTCAGTGGGTTTGGGCAATGGGTGTCACCAGGAAAGTCTCCCCCCAATCCCGCCATGACTCCCAGCAATTCTGTCTGTGACTAAGCCCTTCCACCATGGCAGCCGTGCTTCCCACTTGGGCTCTACCTCTCACCAGTTCCTGCCAAACCCATGCTTTTCCTTGTATGAGTATGTTCAACCCCAGCTAGGGCTTCCAGCTATTGCTAACCTCTGGGTGCCTTTTCTCCCTTATCAGTTCTCTTAACCATGTCTATTCTTCAGTGAGTTGTTCTTAAATTTTCTCCAAACTCTCAGTTCTGAGTTTTCTCCTCAGGTAAAGTGCCAGTGGGAAGAGCTTTAAGGAATGTCCAGCGATTGGTTTTGCTTTGTGTGTTATCATCAGAGAGGGTATAGCACTCCTCCACATCCTCCAGAAACAGTGAACTTTTGGAATTGAGGTTTGAGAAGCCAGATTCCATCTGGCATAGTCTTCCTGGCTCACAGCAAGCTATAGAATGGCAAAGAGTAAAAAGCCTATAATATGAAGTCCTCACATACCATGGCTCCCTCCTTTCAGCCATCTGACACTCCTTAAATTTATGGGGCACTTCATGAATTCACACATCCCAACCTTCCAACAATCTCGTGAGGCACTCAGATTAAATCCACCTACTCCCATTCTACAGATGAGAAGAGTAAGCTTTAGAGAAAGGGAAACACACGTTTAAGGTCACAAAGCACCAACGGGTCTGTTTCCACCTAAAGTGATCTCAAATCTGAAGCTCTTTACAAAATGCTTCACAATTCTAACTGACATACCATCTGTCAATCACTTAAACAAACCTGAGATGAGACTGCTCTTCCCTCAGACCCAAAAAATAAATACATGAATAAGAACAAGCATTCACCGAGCACCTATGATATATTAGGAATTGAGCAAAATACCTTGTACTTTGCGTGCATTTTATCACTTTAAATCCTCAATAATGCTGCGAGTTAGTTATGATCCCTGATTTAGTGTAAAAAAGATCTAAGGCTCAGAGAAGTAAGTGGTTTGCTCAGTCACACAGCTGTCAGTGACAGACCTGGAGTTGGAAGTTTGTTCACCTTAATAATCCTCCTGGGCTCAACCACAGAACTAAACTGTCTCAAGAGGGAGCCTTGACCCAAGGAGTGGAAAGTGTGCCCATCTCCCCTGTCAATCCTGGAGCTATGTTAGCAAATGTGGTGAGCTATGCAGCATCCCCAGCAAAGCAGGCCCTTTCCTAGCAGTGTGCCTTAAATTCTCTGCTCCTATACAATGTTTGCTGAACTCAGAGCGCTGAGGGAGCCAATTTTCCATGGATGGAAGGGATCATACCTTACTCATGTCCAGCACTTACAGCTTTAGCCTGTATTTTGACATCAAGCCCACCACTGTATCTTGCAGTAGAATTACTGAACATGCTGGACAAATATTCCATCTTTCTACAGAGAAAAATAAGGATGAAGTGAATTTATCCAATTCACCCTGTTATCATGGGTCGAACCAAGATTACAATGCACATTAGACTCCAATCGTGTTGACACCACTATACAGTATTGTTCATCTTTTTTTGTGTTGCTCATCTTGAAATAAAGATATGAGAGGGAAATGACTTTCCTAACTAAGGTCACACAGAAAAATAGTGTTGCTGAAATGAAACTTAACCAATACACTTTGCTGCCTCCCAGTGTGATCAAGCTTCTGTCTTCATCATCACTGCTGCCATCTCTGAAAATTCTCCCTTCTTGGGCCTTTTCCTACCAAAATTCCCCTTCCAGAGTGAGCTAGAACTAAGAAGTGTCTCTCATTCCACATCCTACTTGAAGAGAAATAAAGGAGGGGAGGCTGGTGAGAATGGGGGAATCCACTGAAGACTATATTTGCACAAGTTGGTGATAAGATTTCCTGGAACTCAGTAGAGTCCGCTTGCTCTCTGCCTGCAGGAAGCAGTGCAACAGCTGTGTATGCATCTGCCAGAGGAATTCTTTAAGGAGCAGAGAAGATGCAATTTTCCTACCAGCAGTAGCAACAGTAGGGCAAGTTCTTGAGGCTCATTTTGGGTTCATTGTCTTTCAATCTGAGGTTCATCTCTTTAAAACAGCTGTGCACACAGAGCAAAGCAAGACGTCAAACAAGGAGGCCTCAGAAGCAAGCTTAGGAGCCCCCTAGTTAAATTCATATGAACTGACTATTCATGGACATTGCTTACAAACCAGACAAAATAGTTAAGTCTCACTGTATGCCAGAACTTTTCTTAGCCATATACATAGCTTAGAGTAGTTTCTCTCTCTCTCTCTCTCTCTCTCTCTCTCTCTCTCTCTCTCTCTCTCCCTCTCCTTTCCTCTTTTCTCATTCCATATCTCTATCTATATATCTTAGAAGAGCTATTTGGCATTTAAATACATATTTTCCAAAAATAAATATCTTTATGCTGTAGCTACTATTATTATCACCCACACCAACACTTCAGCATTTCAGAAGGAAAATCCTGAGCAAAACTATGCTGAGTTGCTCACCAAAGACTGTACAGATTGTGTATAGTGGTGCCAGGATTAAATCCCAGGAAGTCTAATTCCAGAGTTCATGCTCTTTACCTTTATGCTATATTTATTCTCAATGGTTTCTAAATTGTAGTGTAAGCAAGAATCACTCAAGACATTGTTTAAAATTCAGATTTCCGAGTGCCTGCTGCTTTCCTTAGTTTTTGTGCAGGTGGTTGACAGACCCTTCTTTGAGAAAATTTTAGAAATAGATGTACCTATTCACATATTTTATGGGATAAAATTATATATCAGTACTATGTACAACATTATGGATACAAGGATAAGCAATTATATGCTGCCTTTTCCTTAATGTCAACTATGTTCTAAGATTCTTGCTAAATGCCTTACATTTACTAATGTTTAATTATCACAATATCTCCATAAGATGATATTATTGCCTCCTCATTACAGACAAGGAAACTGAAACTGAAAATGACTTGTGTAAGGCCTAACAGCTAACAAGTATAGAAACTGGAATTTGAATACAGGAAGGTATGATTCCAGACACTGTTATCTTAACCTCCATAACACAGTTCCTACTTGTAGAACCTTCAGAATAATGAAAAAGCCAAGCTGCAGGACTAAATATTGACAGAATATGGTAGAAAATAAAGATCCAGAGAGTGATTCACACAAGATGATTGTCTTAGTTACTTTTCTCTCATTGCTAAGACAAAATACCCAACACCCAAAATCAAGGAAGGAAAGATTTATTTAGTTCACAGTTTGTGGAAGTTTCAGTCTCTATAAACTGGCTCCAAGGCAGGGTGGCATGGTACAGGGGCAATGGTTCAAGGCCCCAGAAGACAGCAAGGACAACAACAGCAAAAGCAGAGAAGGGGGAAGCTTCTTTTCCTCCCTTACATTGTATGTAGGCTACCTGCCACATCTCTGTGCCCTTCTGTTGCACAGACTTAGGATGTTTACAAAATGAGAACCCTGGCACCCTGCAGAATCACTTAGTTAAGATTCTAAATCTCTCAGTTCTCAAGTAGACACAATGTATCAACCATTACAATCCACCCTTTATCAAGTTAGCAACCAGCCACATTTCTTTAAAATGGTCTCCAGATATAATGACAATCTTATTCTTGTCATTCCACAACTTGAACATTACAACACAGGTTTAAACAATCCTTAACAATCAATATAAAGTCTATAAACACTATATTACATTAAAGACATAATATTTCCCCTCCCCCACAAAAACTCATGCACATCCCTTAATGCAAAAGGCATTGAGTCCATCTGCAAGAGTTGCCAAGGTCCTAACAGTTTCAGCATTGCTGAGAAGTCTAAGTCCCAAGTCTCCTCCAACATGTAAAGCAAACTCTTAAACCCCTGTGCAAATGAAAAGTTAGACACTTTCATCATTCAGTGGCACAAGATAAACATTTTCATTTCAAAAGTTACAAACAGGGAGATACAAAAGATAGAGATGAAAGCAAGTCCAAAATCTAGCCGGGCAAACATTAAGTCCTATAGTTCCACATCCAGCATCTGAAGCAATCTGTGTCAAACTGTGAGCTTCAAAGGGCTTGAGTTATTTCACCCACAGTGTGGTACTTCTGGTGGTTACAGTTCCCATGGCTTCTCTCTTAGGTCTCCTTGACGATTCTTTAGATGACCCACATTCCTGGCTTTTCCAAATTTCTATGGTCTCCACTGCACCTTTGTTTTCACACTCACAGCTTCACACAGGTGAAGGAGCACATGGCCTGGCCTACCAGGTCTTCTGAAATTGAGATGAAGGCCTTTTTAACCCCATAACTCTTGTATTCTGCATGCACCTAAAATCAGCACCACATGGATGATGCCAAGGAATGCTGCCAGTTGGCACAGTAACCACACTTTCCTGTCTCTTGGCTATAGGAATTCAGTGCCTGGATCACTGGGCACTCTGACTCCAACTTTGAGAAATGAATTTTCTATGATGCTTCTATTCTGGAACATGGTGTAGCTGCCACCATTCTGGAACATGATACTCTGCAGCTTTCTTCTCAGAGCAAAGTCTTGCTTTTGCAGTTTTGAAGCTGCAAAAGGTAGAGACTTGTTGCTTCTTATGATGCCCTCAGGCCATCTTTTGTATTCTCCTGTTCTCTCTCAGCAATGGAGATCTCCTCAGCTCTATCATTGTAATATACAGCTTTACTAGAGCTTTATTCCTTATTAAGCTCACAATATTTTAAATCACCCTGCTAGGATATTTGACATTCATTCTCAACATAGATCTGGCTAAAGGCCTCCAACAATAGCCATGCCACAGCCTCAACATTCAACTGTCTTGAAATTTCTTCTGCCAGATTAGTTAGTCCACCACCCTCAATCTCAATCTCAAGCAGTGAAGGACTACCTGCAGGACTCTCCTTGAATAAAGAGCAATTGTCTCTATTAACTCAATTAACCCTGTGCCTGTCTCCATGTACTGATATGTACAGAGCTGGCTAGGCCATTTCTTTATCCCTTCAATTAGCTTTAAACAATGTAAATAGGGTTGGCTGAACTGATGATGCATAATCTTTGGAGCTAGTTAACAGTTGCTTTTTCTCCACCCCATGACTCCCAAAAATCATGCTTGAGCCAGGCAGGATGAGGAGCTACCATGCCATACTGTCAACTGGCATTGAGCCTTGAGATAAGAGGCTATGACTTCCCTGGAAAGAAAAGCTTACATATCAGAATTAAAGCATCAGCCCCAAAATGTTACAGGCTACCTCAATTGTGTTATGCAGTTTACTCTGTCTGCATATCCTTCCCTTTGCATATTACAGAAATGATCTCAGGCCACCTATGTAGCCCAATTCATAGCACTCACATACTCCTCACCTTTCTCACAGTCACTCACCCTCAAGCCTTTTTCAGGAATTGATAAAATCAAGATTGGGCCCTGGGCCAAAGCCTTTGTTCTGGTGAATCACCATCTTGGCTGGAGTTAAAACAACCGTGGCTCTCCATAACTATAAATATGTCTTAGGGTTTTACTGGAAGTGGTAGGTTAGAATTCACTTATTGGAGTTCTAATAACTTTTCCATGGGATTACAAATGTAAAGTTCCTGGTCTGAGATGAGGACCAGAAAGAACTTTCTATAAGGCAGAGTCTCTGAACACAAGCAAAATGCAGGCAAACTTTCTGCCAAGCCATAACACACATCATCTGGAGTCCAACAACCAATGCAGTCCTTCTTATTAACAGAAATCTTCTGAGCCTAGCCTTTAACTGGCAGAACTTCTATCAGCTTTCTGATCTTCTGAGCTCTGAACAGAATCTCCAACACGGAGCAGCCTAAAGCATTCCAGTTCTACTCTTTCAGGCAACATTTCTGAACCTTTCCAAACTCTTCCCACAAGCCATTTCCAAAGTCTCTTGAACCACATGGTCAAGTATAGTCACAGCAACGACCCCACTTATGTGGTACCAAATTCTGTCTAAGTTACTTTTCTCTCATTGCTGAGACAAAATACCTGGCACCCCAAATTAAGGAAGGAAAGGTTTATTTAGTTCACAGTTTGTGGAGGTTTCAATCTCTATAAACTGGCTCCAAGGTGGGGTGGCATGGTACAGGGGCAACAGTTCAAGACACTAGAAGACAGCAAGAACAGCAAGAGCAAAAGGGGAAGAGAAAGCCTCTTTTCCTCCCTTATACTGTATGAAGGCTAGCCATGCACACCATCTCTATGCCTTCTTCTTGCACAGGCTCAGGATGTTTATAATGTGAGGACCCTGCCCCCCTGCTGAATCACTTAGTTAAGCTTCTGAACTTCTCAATGATCAAATTGACACAATACATCAACCATTACAATTATATGAAGGTTAATTGAGAAGATATATTACTTCCTGTCAGAGGGCAGTGATAGAGCTGTTTCTGAGGAAGGTGATATTTACATACAGATCATTTTGAAAGAGTAGTATTTGAGCACAGTAGTAAAAGGAATTAAGGGTCAGAGCATTCCAGAAAGAACAAAAGCATCAACAGCAAAAGTACTAACATAAGAAAAATCAGGAATTTGATGGAAAACATAAGTAATACCATTTGTAAAAATTCAGGTAAATCTGAATATCTGAATAGCTCACTCCCTCATCTACTTCAAATATTTATTTGGACGCCACAATCTTAATACAGCCTTATATGATTACCCTATTCACAGTTGCAACAAAACTAGCTTTTTTATATTCTGTTTTACTTTTTCCAAACCACTTTGTACCTCCTAACAGATAATTTACCACTCCTGCCTCACACTACCCCCAATTTCTATTCTTATCTGTCTCCATGCACTGGCATATAAAATTTTAAAATGCAAGGATTTTGGTCAGTTATGTCCACTGTTGAATTAGAAGCATGTATAATGGGACCTGGGATGTAGCGAGGTGTGGCAGACACTCCATCAGTTTGGGTTGAAATTGAATGTAGGAAGCAAGAAGGGGCATTATGGGAAGAGACTACTTAGAGAATTCAGCACCTTGGACAGAAGAAACTCACTGCCCCATTACCCAAGGCTGTTTTATCCCTTGCTGACCAAATGATTCTAAATTGGTAGATCTAAGAACCTAAGTCTCTTCCCTCCCTTCCTTTCCTCCTTTTTGCTAGATCTCCACTGACAAATCTAACGTGTCTAGGAAGATACATCATTATGTCACATCCAGCTGTAACAGGCTACATAAGCCTCCCAGTGGACATCAGTCAATTCCTGGATCCTGATTCCAAAATTCTGCCAAGTCCAGTAGCAAAAACAATGTCCCAAGTCTGGGGCATGCAGGCAATGTTTTCCCATTAAATCGAGCTTAGAAGGCAAGGCTCAGCCCAGTGGGTCAACTTCTAAATCTATCTCTCACCACAAGACAGCCTTCTGAATTCTCTTCTCCACCAAAACATCCATGACAAATCCTTTCCCTCCCTCCTCCTGTCTGATGAGTCCTCAGAGACTCCAGCCAGTCTGTTCTGATCCATATTTATCAGCTTGGGGCTGCCTTCCCTTCCACCATCACCCTCAGATTCTCTCCCAAGTTAATTGGGGAAGACGTATAGATGATGGTGCTCCATGTAACTCAATTAAGATAAAAGCTTCTGTGATCTTTCTGGCGGATACTCTAAAGATGTTCCAGCAATAAATCCTGGTGCCAACATGTCTGATACGTGTGGTCTTCTGGAGAAGCCAAGAGACTTAGTACCAAAGAATACCAGTCACACCAGCCCTTGACAACATGGACAGTTATGAAAGGTGGACTAAACAAATCCTAAACTCATGCTTGCTGCAAAGTCTTAGTCTACATCCAGACCATGGCCACTCCTCACAATATCCAAGCCCCCAATATCTCTCATCTAAATTATGGCAGTGACTTACTGACTGCTCAAATTTATTCAATCCTTGCCCTCCTAGAGCTGATTCTCAACACCACAAAACTGCTATGCATATTGCTGTGTTTCCCTTTTTCTTTCTTTCTTTTTTGTTTTCTTCCTTCCCCTTTTTTAGTGCCATCACACTGAATTATATCCCCAGTCCTTTCTTATATTTTTCTTCTATTTTTGTTTGTTTTGTTTTGTTTTGAGACAAGGCCTCACCTGTCTTGCTGAGTTGCCAAATCTGGATTTGAACTTGAAATCTTCCTACTTCAGTTTACCAAAGTGCTGAGATTAAAGTCAGAAGTTATTACACCTCACTATTCTATTATTTTTGAAACAGAAATTGAATTAGGTCATTCCTCTTCTCAGAAACTTCCTGTGGTCCCTGGGACCAGTCAGAGGAATAGCCAGAACTCTATAATAGGTCCACCTGGCTAAGCTCAGCCACTTCCTTGACAATACCCTTCCCTTCCCTTCCCTTCCTTTGCATACTCCAGACACACAAGTTTCCTCCATATTCCCTGAACACACAGAGCATGCTTTGGCCATCTATTTTGCATTGGCCATTCCCCTGGACTAGAATGTTCTTCCAGAAAGTAGCACAAGCTCATTCCTTAACCTCCAGAGCACCCTTTAAAATTTCATCACACAGTACCAATAATCTTTATCTTGATCTATTTTTTCTATGGCATTTGTTGTATGGATAACTCACCTGCCTACTCTCTCCTCTTCCTCCAAGTATGTGAATAACACAAAGACAGAGATGTCATTTTGCTTCCCTACTGTATACCTAGCTCCATGATGGTACCTGGCTCAATAAACATTCATTTAAAAATTGAATGAATAAGCAGGAATACTAAAATGTGTTGTAGTAAAATGGCTAGAAGTAGCAAGTGAAATTGGTGAAAACATCAAACCCAATGCAAGAAAGTTCCTCAAATCACAATCATCAAGTTCTTAACTCGCCTAAATGTATGCAACCTATGTCAGTCCTAGCATCCTGTAACCATACCTGAAGTCAAATAACTTCCTAACTCTATACTTCCTATTTGTGCAACCTTGGGAAAGACATATAATCACTCTGAACTTTAGTTTCCTCGTATGTAATATGGAAATAATAATAGAAACATACTTCATGGAGTTGTGGGAATTAAATTATTTAATATACTTAAGAAGCCTAAGTTGTGCTACATGTATAATAAACAGTTACTACTTGGCATCCTGTGCACCAACAAGATCTGAGACACTGACTAGAGGTGAGACAAAACAGAAAGTTGGGTCTCACAGTTGCTCAGAACTCTTTCTACAACTTCTGTCCCCATAGCTATATACAGTACAGACTACCATGAAACCTCAGCACTGATGAGCAGAGACAAGATTAAATTTTCCTTAAGTCAAGATCCCACTTTACCTCTACAAAATTATATATTGTAATTGGATCTAATATGTCCTATGGAGGCTCATGTGTCCAGAAGTGGAGATTTTGGAAGGTGATTAGATGATGACGGCACTAATTTTATCAGTGGATTAATCCATTAGTGGATTCTTAACTTGATGACCTTATTGGGAGGTGTTGGAAACTTAGGTTGTGGGGTCCAATTGAAGGGTCATGAGAATGTGCCCTTGGTGACTCCATCTGGTCTCATAGCGCTTCCTCTGTCTGGTTATTTTCGTCTGTCTCTGCATCTTGGCTGTCATGAGGAAGGAAGGTTTCCTCTGCTGCGTTTTCTGCCATGATATTTCTGCCTCACCTTGGGCCTAAAAGCAATAGAGTAGTTGCTCATGGACTGAACCTTCCAAAACTCTGAGCCATATCTTTCTTTATATGTTGTTTTTCTCAGGTTTCTTATTGCAGCAATACCCTGCTTGAGTCAAACATCTCACATATTCCTTGAACCAGACAGCTTTCAATTTGTCTTCATTGCAGACTTAACAGGACTCAATATTAAGTCAATATGCTAGGTGTGGAGATGGTTGTAGATAAGAGAGGGACAGACACTTGAGTCTTTCTCTGTCTCTGTCTCTCTCACACATACACACACATGCATGCATGCAAGCACACACACGTACACATACACGTGCACTCATGCAAGCTCACACACATGTAAACACACATTCATGCATGCAAGCACACACACATGTACACACACACACACGCATACACACACATACCAAGACCCCCAATGAAGGTTGACTAAAGCAAGCAGACTGTAGCCAACACAATGAAAGGCCATTGTTGAGCCACTGTTCCAGGCACTCTGCTATGCAGAAGATAACTGATAAGTACTCATGGAATGAGGCCCAAAAATCTGCATTTCTAGCAGCTCCCCATTATACACAGGTTTCCATGGACTACATGTAAGACTAGCTAGATTAGATGAATTGCTAGGGTGCTATGGCTGGTAGATACATGGTAGAACATGACTCTGGACTCAGATCCGTGGGTTCACGTCCCTTGGTCCTCTCTTCTCAGAATGAGACAAATTCAGCAAGTTGCCACCTGAGGAATTACTCCCTGTTTTTTGACCCAAGATACCCTGGGAGCTCCAAAGGTCAATGCTCTGGTAGCAGCAGTTCCCCAGTAATGGATGGGAGTTGCAAGATAAATAATCTGGCTTCTTTACCTTGAGTGGAAAAAATCCGAGGATGAACTACACCATCTCCCAGAAGTCCCCAGGGAGATTTATCTCCAGTCAACCACAATATTAACCTACTGAAAAGCAATACTTTATTGTCATATTTTCCTTTGCTTTGCAGTTCTTAGGATCGGCTCCTAAATGACACTTGCGCTCGAATCCTCATCCTCACAGTGTGCCAATCACTGTGCACAGCGCTCTAAAGACAGTGTCTCATTTAATATCTGCATATTTTATAGATACCACAAACACAGATAGGGTGAGTGATTTACCCAAAAATACAGAGCTAGCAATCAACAGAGCTCCATACCCTCATAAGCCTCCATTTAGCTCCATACATCTGCCATCTGCTCCTGGTCTAAAGTCTCCAATTTATATTCCATGCTCATGTCTTTCCACACTCTATATGAAAACTTCCATATCTCACTAGCCCAGCCTACTGCATCCCTCCAGCCTACAAGGTAAGAAACTAGTAAATCAGCATGATTCTTTCCAAAACTGTTAGTAAGTCTGCAAGTAACTAAGATTTTCATCTCAAAAGAATAATCCCAAAAATGGAAAATATTTTCAAGGCTCGAATCACGATGTGATTCAATTGAAAAAACTTGAAAGTGGTGAGTGGATCCTAAATCAATCTTTACATGTGATAATGTAACTCAACAACTATGGAGCTTTACCTTAGGATGGGGAGCAGCAGTTTCACCTACCACTCTCTGCCCCAGCTCATCTCTGCAAATGCTGAAATCCACACAGTGCCAAGTTCATAGTAGGCACATAGCAAATAGTTTTTTATTGAGTGAATCAATCAGTGAATGAACTAATAATGAACCAATGAATATAGATGTACCACCTAGCTAGTCACAGGGTCTCCAGATAAGGCCCCCCCCACACCCTAGGACATCTATGTCCATTTGACAAACGGAAAAAACACTAACTCATATGCAGTAAGTATAACCTACTCATGCAGTGTGCCTCCCCAGTTTTTCAACTTTATCCCTCATATGATCTTATCTTGTTATTTTCTTTTTTCATAACACCACTGAGGCTGCTGGAATGGAGATGAAAGGCAACTGAGTGTGGATGATGGGGTTTTGCTGCCATTTGCCACTAACTTGATGTGTGACCTCTGGATGGCCTCTTTACTTGTCTGGAGACCAGTTTCATTGTTTATAAAATGAGAGGGATTAAGTGGTATCTAAGATCCAAGATTTCCTTCTGACAAGATTCCAAAATCCAAGTGGAAAATGAAGGCACAAGAGGGCAAACTTCTATGCATCACAAACGTCCAATGGTTCTTCAAATCTCACCTATGATACTTTGGACATAGTTACTTTTTCCAATAATAAAAATGGTTGCTTTTATTGTGTGCTCATCATTTTCTTGGGACTTTGCAGGGAATGCTTCACATATTTTTTTTATTCTAGATATTTTATATTATTTTAAAAAGCAAAACAGAAAAAAGGGTAGAAATGATACAGAATTTCAAAAATAGGAAATTAACACTAGTTAATATATTGCATATTGCTATTTTAGAAGTAATTGTTCAGGTTACAAGATTTAGGCATTAAAAATGGTCAAACAATGGAAATACAAACTGTTGTTTTTGATGAACTAACAGAGATTAGTAGTATAGATATCTATCTTGTCACACATTTTCTTATTTATGCCTTAGAGTAACCTGAGAGGCTGGGTTGGTGCATCAGTAACACCAACCTGCTCGTAAGAGATACTCTGACTATCAATGGCCAAAAGAACCATTCCTGACAAGGAAATTATTGTACTGCTGCTAGTCCAGCATCTCCGTGATGTCATCAGGAATCTAGGTTTTTATATCCTTCTGTTCTGTCATCCTCAGAGTCCTGAGAGTGCTGAGAGTTCCATTCATAGGCAGGTTCCTTCATAGTCACAGAGTGGCTCTTGTGTCTTCAGAAAATATAATATCCTCCACATACCACAACAGCCTCAAAATTAGAATTTAAGAAAGAAAGCAAGAGAGATCTCCTTAGGGACTGTTATTTTTTGTATTGAAAAATGTTCACTCCAGAATCCACTAAATTAACCTTCCTTTTATTTCATTAGCCAAAAATCAGTCACGTGGTCATACTTGGTTGCAAGGAAGGCCAGGACTATGTCTGATAGTGTCATCCTCTATAGTGAGAGGTGTGTGTGTGAACAAAGGAAATGGGTCATGATTACTGGGTATTATGGGTTGTGTCTCAATGTTCCCTCAAAGCCTCATGAACTGTTGACCCTCTGCCATGTGTCACCCTGCCTTGGAGCCAGCAGATTATGGGCTGATACCTCTACAACTGTGAGCTAAATAAAGCTTTCCTCTTTTAAATTTAGGTGTCAGATACTTTGTCTCAGTAACGAGAAAAGCAACTAAGACATTGGGCAAGGAACAAATCACACTATTTTTGCCCATTTGCAATTAGGAAAGCTGAGGCTCAGACAGATTAGGTAACATGTCCAGGGTCATGCAGCAAATGAGCTACAGAAGCACAAACATAGTTACATCCCAGCCCAAAGCCTGTGCTGCTCTTAATTACTGTCAACACCTGACTTGGCACTTACTAAACCTTTAAAAGTCAAATGGCAGATAATTTACAGGGAGTCACAATGTCTAACAGTACTGAAAAAAAAAATACCCAAAGATTTCACATCAGTTTTGCAAACCCAGTGGTCACAGAGACCGGAAGTAGATTTCCAAAAGCCAGTAAGATTCTACTCAGAGACATGAGAAGTCAAAAAGAATCTGCTTTGTCCTTGTCCTTCAGAACCCATCCCCAAGGACAAGTTTGGCTTTACAAGTTTGTCTTTGCCCTCACTAGGAGAGATGATGTCCTGGAGAGAGAGGCAGAAACACTGGGAAGGCCTGGGCACTTCCCATAGGTCAAGGGGCCCCCAAAAACATAATCACTCTCCTGTGCGGGGCCAGTAGTGACAGGCCTTTTAATGAAAGATAACGGTGTTTTGCATTTAAATGTACTCAGATATTGACTCCTGGCCATAGCACTAGAAAGATAAGCACATAAAAACAGGAAGAAGGATTTAAGGAGAAACCTGGCTACAATGTGTACCATCATGGACCCTTGCCCCTGCTGGATTCAACACAAGGAGTTCTTGAGCTCTCTTTGGAGAACTACACCATATCTAATATCTTTATCATTCCAGAAAGTTCTACTGGGCAGACTTAAAATGAAATGAGAGTGAAGGAGATTTGTTTACCTAAAAGGAAAATCAACATGAATGAAGGGTAAGTGGATGCTGGGAAAATAAAACAGATGCCCAGTGTACATCATCCTTAATTGAAGAGTTGAAGATTTTAGAGGAAAGCTGTGCACCTCCTCCCCAGACAAAAGACAAAATGGCAAACAATTCCATAAACATAACCTCCTGTTTAGAGCTTCAGAGGGGTCACAGGCTCTCTGAAGCCAAACAGTGAACAATGACATCAGTCTAGAATGTCTGGTGTTGGGGGATTTTAGCAAGAGCCAGGGGGCTGGAGGGAAGAACTTTTAAAGGCTTTATTGCCTGAAAGCATCTCCAGAGCTTCCTTTATTCTCCACCCCAGTGCCCTTAGTCTGGGAACAAGAAGAATTTGTCTCTACTCCTAATTATCCCGTAAGACACAAATGATGCAAATATTATGCTAAATGAGGTCCCTTAAAATAGCAGAGAGCAAACTAGCAGCAGAAGATGCCTTGTCATTTGCAATTTGCATAGGAGTTTGATGCCTTTCTTCATCCTCTCCCTGCTCCACACCCCTGTTGTTGATGTTAATCTGAATTCCTGAAGGAGTCACCTTCCCCCCAGAAAGGTCTCCCTTGAGGGGAGATGGGGTGGGAAAGGGGGGATGGAAATGCAGTTTGATTGCCTACAGCAGATTAGTAATTACACACCTAGAAGAAAGAGGCACGGGCTGATGAGGAAGATGCAGATCTCCCAGGTGGAGGGCGGGTGGGAAGGGGATGCAGAGAGGAGGAAAGTGGTAATAGATACACCACTGGGACACTTGCTGCTAGTTTGACTGAGGAAGTAGCAGACCTATTATTCCTTCCTTTGCCAGACAGCACTTCAATTTCACCATTTATCAACATTGGTGACCTTGAACTTAGTGGCTTAAGACTCAAGCCTCAGTCTCCTTATCTGGAAATAAAGCTGGTAGCTACTACGTAGAGCTGTTGTGAAGACTGAGTAAAGTCTTAGCATAATGCATGCATCCAAACAAGCTCCAATCCAATTGCTGGACAGGACTCTACAAGACCTCAGTGAGTCCACCTTAGTCTCTGCTCACAAAGCTTTAAACCTACATCGTTCAAAAAAAAAGTTAACCATGGTGATGCACACCTGTAAGCCCAGCTACTTAGGATGCTAATGCAGGAGATTCACAATTTCCAGGGCAGCCTGGAGACCTAAAACTCTGTCTCAAATTAAAAACTACAAAAGGCTGGGACTATAGCTCAGTGGTAGAGTTCCCCTGCATTCAGTTTCCACAACCACAAAATATTGATTAATTAATTAATAGGATAAACTATAATCAACCTCCCAATTATTGTTTAATCAGCAGGGAATAATGGTTGGGGCAGACACCGGTAACCAAAAGTACCATATTTAGTTTTATCTGTTTTCATAAACTTTCCCTTCACAGATGAAGAATGAGAAAGGAGCACTCACTTATCTAGAAGTCTCCATTATCCAAAATGCAAACTGGCCAAGGTAGCGCACTCCTGTAACCTTAGCACTTTAGAGGCTGAAGCAGGAGGATTGCTGCAAGTTTGAGGCCAGCCTGGGTTACATGGCAAGACCGTGTCTCTAAAACAAACAAACAAACAAACAAAACAATATAGTCAAAACCCTGAAAGAAAAGTTACCCATAAATCATCCTCCAGGATCTGGTGGCCAAAGCAACACCCAATAAATATTTTTTTAAAAAAATCAAAAAACATGATCCAGTCTACAAATCACTTAACAACCTTGGGCAACTGGATCAAAGTCTCTGGTCTTCAATATTCTGAAACAAAACTAGGCTTCTCCTCTGCTTTCTCATCTTTTTACATTTCCTTCTTCTTCCCCTAGTGTCTCTCTCCTCTCTTCTCTCAAAGAGCTTATCTACCTTCCCTTGAGTATACAGGCCCTCAAGATTTGCCTCATTTCACTACACTCTGTTGTGTTTTGACTACTTTCCTGTCACTGAGACACAGTACCTGACATTCACAACTTAAAGGTGGAGAAATTTGTTTGGCTCACAGTTTCAGTATTTCTGTCCATGGTAACTGGCTCCAAGGCAGACACACCATAATTAAAGAACATGGCAGAGGGAAGCTGTTCACACCATGGTGGTCAGAAAGGATGGTAAGGATCCAGGGGTGAGAACACACTCTTCTCAATCATACTCACAATGACCCATTCTTTGTGACCAGGCCCTACTTCTGAATTTGAGATTGGGATGGGGCAGGTGGGAAGGGAAATTTTAGTTCTAAATCATAGCATGCTGAAAGAAGAAATAAGTGTATTTGGCAGTAGAAGGGGTAGCAGTTAGACTTTGCATTATTACTGATTTGTCAGGTTACATTACTTACAAAGCCCCCTACCCAAAATGGCACCAAAGCCATTCTCGATCATGACTGCCTTTTGCATTCATTGGAAAAGATTTTTAAATGTTAATACCCCCAACAAATCTCAACCCCTGGACATTCTGATTTAAATGATTTAGGGTAGAGCCCAGTAATTGGAATTTGTTTAAAGCTCTGGAGTTTTATAGGCAGTTATGTTTGAGGGCTACTGGTCTAGAGAAACTCAGAGGCACTGGTCACCTAGTCAGTAATCTAAAGTGATAGGGTAAAGTCTTAAATCTATACTTTCAAACTTTATCATAAAGAAAATATCAATATCTTTGACCAAGTTAAAAAATGTAAATCTTTTTTGCTCCCCCAAAGTCACAAGCTAAATTAGAAAGCAACAATTCCACCATCTTAAAAAGAAATTGCAATAACTAGAGAAGGCAGAGAAGAAAGTGTTCATCTCTTCTAAACATTCCAAACCAAAAAACCTTGCCATATATGAAGAGCACTTGCAAATCAATAATGTAAAAGAAAACTAAAATGTCAATAAAAGAAAATTAACAAAAGACATGAATAATTCTCCATAGCATACCTGAGTCTAGTAAGTTAAGATACAAATAATTCTCCATACAATAAATACCTGAGTCTAATAAGTTTTGGATTTTAAAAATTCAGCCTGCCTATTAATCAAAAACAAAAACAAATGCAAAGGGAAACAAAAATATATCAACTTTAAAACCTATTCAACTAGCAAAGCCAAAAAACAAAACCACAATAACAAAAATAGCTTCTGGCCCTCCTTCTGGGAACTTAGCAGAAGCCTGTATCAGGCATAGGCTGCCCAGAACCTCCACCGTGGGCCCGCCCTGCCTCCTGGAACTTAGCAGAAGCCTGCATCAGGGGTAGGCTGCCAGAATCTCCACTGTGGGCCTATCCTGCCTCCCAGAACTTAGCAGAAGCCTGTATCAGGCATAGGCAACCCAGAACCTCCACCTCGGGCCCACCCTGCCTCCATGAACTTAGCCAAAGCCTGCATCTTGGGTAGGCTGCCAGGAAGCTTGACCAAGGGCCCGCCCTGCCACCTGAAACTCAGCACAAGCCCGCCTCAGGGGTAGGAACCCCCCCTATGGGCCTGCCCTGCCACCGGGAACATTGGGAACATCGAGGAGGCCTGCCCAAGACAGAAAACTGCCCTGGACTGCTACAGATGGGCCCGCCCTCCCACCTGGAACATCAGCAGATCTCAGCAGTATCCAGTTAGTGTGACAAAAATTGGAACTTTGCTCCCAGGTAGTGAACTTTGGACTACACCAGATTGACTGTATCAATGTGGTGAGTATACCCCTAAAATAGAGGTGTACAGCAGATCAATAGGGCCAGTAGTAAAAACCCCCTCCAACTAACTGTAAGACTTTGGTGTGTCTGAAAAGAGTGTGTGTGATCCCCTCCTGCACATAGGAAACACTAGGCAGAGTGAAAATGACAAAACAAAAAAGCAAAATGCAGTCTCAAACATATTGTTCACCAGAAGCAACTACAGGAGACATTGAAATAGAGGACCCCAAACGTAGCACACCAGGAATCTCTGAAAAGATAGCCAGTGAAATAAAAAAACAACTCCATCAGGTTATAGAGGAAATCAAATTATAAGTACTCTCCCATGTAAAGACAGAAATAGCAACTTTAGTAAAGGAGTTGTTGAATGCAGCTAAAGAAGAATTAGGGAAAAAAGTATATGAGCATGGGAAACTAATTGAAACTTTGAATGAACAATATAGAAAACAAGCAGAATTCATGAAACAAACTCAAAGAGACATCCAAGAAACAAAAAAATTGTATTGAAAGCATGCAAAACTGCCTAAAGGAAGCTGAGGATAGGATTTCAGACCTTGAGGACAGGATCAGAGTTAGTGATCAGGAAAGGATAGAACTTTTAAAAAAAACAAAGCAGCATGAAATGACAATCCAGAAGCTTCATGATGATGCCAAGAGCAACAATATAAGAATAATGGACATTAGGGAAGATACAGGAGTCCAGGCAAATGACATACGTAAAGTATTTACAGAAATAATAGCAGAAAATTTCCCAAATATGGGGAAAGAATCTGATATGCAAATAAGTGAGGCATATAGAACACCAAACAGTCACTGTCAACATAAATCTACACCCAGACACATAATAATTAAGATCTCAGACATACAGCATAAAAACAGAATATTAAAAGCTGTCAGAGAAAAGACACAACTCACCTATCAGGGAAAGCCCATTAGAATCACGGCAGACTTTTCAGCACAAACCCTCAAGTCAAGAAGAGTTTAGAGCGAGGTATTTCAAGCCCTGAAAGAAAACAATCTTCAACCCAGACTGATGTACCCAGCAAAACTTTCATTCAGATTTAATGCAGAAACAAGATATTTCTATGACAAAGAACAACTGAAGAAATTCATGTCCACCAAACCAATCCTAGGAAGAGTACTGAAGGACATACTAGACAGAGATAAAAATGACCACAATCCCCAAAACAAC
>PVLA01015130.1:0-26883 GCA_004027455.1 Hydrochoerus hydrochaeris | reverse complement strand
GTCAGCTTGGTTTTTGATATGCAAACTCTTGTGCTGGGGGAGTGGGGAGTGATAGTCTCTTTACCTTGAGGTTCCTACCCACTGATGTTAGAGCTATTAGCTATTAGCTCTAACATCCCGCTGTGCTCATATCCTTTACATGGAGAGCACTATGCTAGGAAAAAGGACTGACTGTCTGATGGCTTTGGAGATTACATATCTGCACCTAGGCTAGCCTTATTTGCAATGCTTAGAGCCAATTGAAGACAGAAGGAAATACCATAGCCAGCTCTCTACATATCAGTATAATGAAATAAGTCTCCAAATAATCAGAGGTGTAGTAATTGTTTTGCATTTAAGGGGAGTCACTGGAGTTGTCTCCCCACCCCCCCTTTTTTTTTGTCTTTTTGAGACAGGGTCTCGCTATGCAGTTCAGACTGGACTTGAGCTCACTTTGTAGCCCAGGCTGGTCTTGAACTCGCAATGATCCTCCTGCCTCAGCCTCCTGAGTGCTGGGTTTACAAGTGTGAACCACCACGCCCAGCTCCCTTTCTTGTTTTAGAGCTCTAGCAGGGTTAGTCGTGGTTGTGTGGCCTCTAGTCGTCTTTGGGTAGAGGATTGAATCCAGCTACAGTACTGAGTTAAATCTCTAGCTCTTTTATTTACTTATTTATTTTTAATTTGGACTGGGGATGTAGCTCAGCAGCATAAGCACCTGCCTGGCAAAGGTGAGGTCGTGAGTTCAATCCCTGGTACCAAAAAAAAAAAAAAAATTCCCAGGCTGGCCTTGAACTTGGGATCTTCTTGCTTCAGTTCTTCATGTAGCAGGAATTGCAGGCATGTGCTACGTTGCCCAACTATTTTTATCTTTATTTTTAAGTTTTTTCTTTTTCTATGAACATATTTTTATAGTCAGTGTTCACTTACATTTTCCCCACATTTATATCGCTTTCCTCACTTTTTTTATTATAGGCCTTCTACAGTGTGATCATTTATCCTCTACATTTAGTATAAAGCTTTAGAATTTCCTTTAGTGACAGCTTCCTAGTGATAATGTGTTAATTTTTTTCCCTCTCTCTCAGAAAATGTGTTTGATTTCACCTCCAATTTTGAAAGAATTCTGGCTGGTAGGGAATTTGCAGTTGGAGTTAGTCTGTTTTAGCACATGCAATAATCTTCCACTGCTGTCTGGCTTCAATTAAGAAGTCATATAGATGCTTTACTATTGCTCTTTTGGAAGTAATACTTCTCTCTCCCTGTGTTTTACTTTTCTCATTGCCAAGACAAAATAGTGGACACTCAAAATTAAAGGCTCACAGTTTGTAGAGGTTTCAGTCTGTAATTGGCTGACTCCAAGGCAGGGTGGCACATGGCAGGGGGGTCAATTATTGGCACTGGTGGTGGCACACAGCAAAAACAACAAACTGGGGAGGAGAGACAAACCTCTTTCTGTCCCTTACCTTGTATGCAGGCTACCTGTGCTAGGGTGAGTATAGCACTCATTCCTTTAATCCCAGCATTGCACTACAAATCAATCACACACTCTAGATTCAGCCACCTCTGAAAAAACCTATGACCAAATGAGGCTTGGGGAGGATATCTAGATACAAATCATAACACCCTACTTACTGTTTTTCTCTTATTAATTATTTTTCAAAATTTAATAGAAAGCCAGCTGTGGTGACACATGGAGAGCACTATGCTAGCATTTGGGAGGCTGAGGCAGGAGGACTGCTGTAAGTTGGAAACTAGCCTGGGCTACATAGTGAGTTCAAGGCCAACCCGAATTACATAATGAGTCCTTATCTCAAAAATCCAAAAAAAAAAAAAATTCTTAGTGGAAATTTCCAAATATAAGCCAGACTTAAAATGGTCATTTAAGGAACCCATATACTCCACCCCCACCTTTAAAGATCATCAAATATTCTCAATATTTGGGTGTGTTTACTTTTACACTATTATGAACAATGTTGTTTATAAGCATTTGAGCAAAACATTTCTGTGTAAATATATTTTCTGTTTGTTTGTGGGGCTGGGAGTTAAACTCAAGTCCTTGAATACGCTAATATGCTTTACCACTCTAACCTCAGCCCTGGATATTCATTTTCATTTTTCTTGGATATATACGTAGAAGTGAAATTGCTGGGTCAGATGGTAACTGTTTTTTACCCTTTGAGAAAATGTCACACTGTTTCCCAAGCAGTAGTTTACATTCCCATGGTGTGAATGTTCGCCCCAGTGTATCTCTCACTGGATTAAGGAATAGCCAGCTAGGTTATGAAGGCGCAGCTTCGAGCACCACATCTAGTCCCTGGTCCAGTCATCGCTGGTGCTATCCCCTGCTCTGCTCCTGACTACCACAGACTGAGTCTTTTCACATGAGGTTTCCACCCTGGAGCCTGATGACTGTGAACTAAATCTTCTGAAACCGTGAGCCCACAAAGCCTCTATCCTTGGAGCTGCAGGTATCAGAAATTGTGTCTCAGTGACAGGAATTTTTTTTTTTTTTGTCTTTTTGAGACAGGGTCTCTCTATGCAGTTCAGGCAGGCCTTGAGCTTACTTTGTTACCCAGGCTGGTTTGGAACTCTTAATGATCCTCCTGCCTCAGCCTCCTGAGTGCTGGGATTACAGGCATGAGCCACCACACCCGGCTGGTGACAGGAACTCTAATACACCCCAGCATAGTACAAGGCACCAAACTTCTCCACATTCTCACAAAACAGAAAAGTGTTGTCAATTTTGGTTTTGATTGTGGTAATTGTGATATGAAGTAATATCTCATAGTAGTTTTGAATTTCACGTTCTTAAAGACTAATGATGTTCAGCATCTTTTCATGTATATTTTGATCATATCTATTCAGATGCTCTGCCTATCTTTTTTTGAGACATGGTGTCACTCTGTAGTTCAAGCTGGACTGGAACTCATTGTGTAGCCCAGGCCAGCCTCAAATTTGTGTCAATCCTCTTGCCAGCTTCCTGAGAGCTGAGACTACAGGTGTGCACCACCATGCCTGGCCCTAATTGTTTTATTTATTGTTGAAAGTGGTGTTTCATTGTCTAAAACTTGAATCCATTAATTTTACTTAATATATTCTTTGTATGTGCTCACTGTGTTTTCCTTTGAAACATTAAGGCACCAATCCTCTCTGCAGGAATGCTGGGTGAACATTTCCATGCTGCAGTGGGCTGCTGAGGGCTCTGCCTTAGCTTTCTCTTCCTGCCCATGTGCAGTCCAGAGGTCAGCCAGCAGTGAGAGAGCAAAATCTTCTCAGCTGTTTCCAGGGCATGTACCTAGCTCTGGGCACATATGCTACCTTCTAGATTCCCAGGGTTCTGTGGAAGCTTTTAAAGCCTTCAATAGATAATTTATTCCCCAGTGTTTTCTTTCAGGTTGGTCAGCCTTTAATTAGCCTCAACTCTCATTTACCCCTCAGACAGGTGTGATATAAACAGTCACCCCTGAGTGCATTTGAGCCCTGACTCAGGTGAAATAAACCTGAGGCTGGGCTTGGTGCAGTCCTGTAATCTCAGCACTTGTGAGGCTGAGGTGGCGGCAGCACTGCTGTGTGTTCCAGGCCATCCTGGGCTACATAGTGAGAGTGTCTCAAAGCAATGACAAAAGAGATGCATGGGAAGAAACATCGAATTTCTTTCTTTCTTTTTTTTTTTTTTGTGGTACCAAGGATCGAACTCATGACCTCACACTTGCCAGGCAGGTGCTTATGCCACTGAACTAAATCCCCGATGCCAAATTTCTTTTTTAAAATTTGATACTGTTTATTTAACTTGGAAAACATTTCCGCATTCTAAACACATGAAACAGTGACACAATGTGACAAATCGTGTCTAAATTCAGAATTTTCTTGAAACTTCATTGAGAGCCAACGCTGTTTGCTTTGCCCACAATGAAGAATTCTGCAGTTTGTTAAAAACTGTTTGTACCTACCACACTTCACTAAAACAACAAAACAATAACTGACCCAAATGCTGCTCACTAGCAGACCTGCTCTGTCTCCCGCTAAAAAGGTCAGCAGGGTGCTCCCTCTCCATGTACAGAAACCAGACAACGCCATAGCCCGCTGACAACAGGTCTAGGGTCCCCAGTCCAGGGCACCTGTCCCACAGCTCAGCACCAAGCAGGGAGCATTGAGGGTTTGCCTGGGCTGCTTTGTTCTTCCTACAAACCCTAGACACATCTGTACAACATTTACAGTTAACACCACCTGACAAATTAAAAACAAATTAAAAAAAGATACTGGAGACGTCTTCAAACACGTTTTTATACCAGTAGCAAAGTGCACAGAGCGAGAACACAGAGTGCACCTCTGTAGGTTAAAAAATATTTGGAAAACGGTGTAGCTTTGCTAAAGTTTCACCGTGCTCTGGACCTGGTGGCCACGTCCTGGGAGCCACTGACAACCTTGAGAGCACTTGAGAGACCACTTGTCCAAGATGGGGTCCATCACAGCACTCCCCTGCCCTGCTCTAAGGGACTTAGAAGGAGACAGGGAAAGTTTATCCCCCACACCCTGGCCTACCTTTTTCCTGGCCACTCTTGTGGTACCCTTTGCTCCCCAACCTTCCTTAGGGCTTGTACCTGGCGCTGTCCTGCTCACACTTCCTCCCTTGGTGATACTAGGGCTGCTTTTTGCTGTTGCTTAATTTCTTTCACATCGCACCCAGCTTTCTGGCCCCATCTCCAACAGCCATACCAGGGCCTGTGGATTTGATCTTGGGGCCAATTCTGAAGAAAGCAGGAAGAATCCAGACTGATGACTTTCAAAGGGTCCTTTGCTGGGCCCTAATCTCTCATCTTTCTGCCCAAGCGTGCTTTATTAACTGCCATTGACATTTTATCAAAGTTAAAATTTCTCTTTCCTGGACATTGTCTTCCACCTCTCTGAGCACTTCTGGGAAAATTCTGCAAAACTGACAGTGACCTCTGGGCTTTTCTGATGTTCTCCTCTGCACAGGGAAGACCCAAGCAGACCTCCTGCCCCTGGGTTTCTGACGTCATCCTTAGCCATCCTGACTGAGGGACTTTCTCCACTGGCCTTCAGGTAGGCCAGAGCTTCCCTCTGCAGGGATGGGTCGGGGAAGCTCCTAACCTGCTTTGCGCTGGAGGTACCTAAGCTCTGGTGGTTTCCATGTTACCGTTGGTGCAAAGCTGATTGGCTTTTCGAGGCTGTTGGGATAGGACAGGAATAGGGCAAGTTAAAATGACACAAAGCTCACTGTTCTTGTGGAAATAGTCATTGTTTTGGGAGAAAAATGCTTCTCAAACTTCTATTTTCCAGAGTGTGTGTTTTTTTTTTTTTTTTTTTTTTGTCTTTTTGAGACAGGGTCTCTCTATGCAGTTCAGGCAGGCCTTGAGCTCACTTTGTAGCTCAGTCTGGTCTTGAACTTGCAACGATTCTCCTGCCTCAGCCTCCAGAGTGCTGGGATTACAGGTGTGAGCACCATGCCCAGCATTTCCAGAGTTTTGAAAACGTTGATTCTGAAAATTTTGCCATTTGTCTTCATTGCCTACTCTGCTCTACTCTGTTCTTGTGGAAGCCATTCTGATTAATAGGTTTTTAAATATCCATCCTTCATTCACCTGCATGCTTTTTGTTCAAGTGAGAAGTGAATTTAATAATGACTATTATTTCTTCAGGAGGGTTAGGAAGCCACACCTAAAAACTCTTCATCCAGAAACTGTTTCTAAAATCGCATCATATTATCCTAGTCGGATCTTTTCTGGGATCTTCCTAAAAGAGTTAATCATATTACAGTGATACATGCATACCATGGATATAGCAGCATATTCATAATAGCAGATCTCTAGGTCCTTCAACAGGTGAATGGATAAGTGTGGTATTTACATGAAATGGAGCACTAGTGTGCCATAAAGACACTTGAGTCACTTGTAGAAAATGGATGCACTGTGAGACCACAATTGTAATTGAAAAAAATCTGACCCAGTAGGTTAAATATTACATAGTTTCCCTTATGTGAGAAACCTAAAATACAAATAAAGCACAAAATAAAATATAGCTGATAGCAAACAGAGAAGTAGACTTTGTGGAGATGGGAGATCTGAGACAGGGGGAGAGGAAGGCAAAATGAAGATGCTATGTATGTACCAGTTCCCCAAAGTGCAGGTAATTGTTAGGTATCACCAACATACACTAACCAAAATTGCACCACAGGACTGGTTCCCTTCGTTCCAGGTTTCGCTACAACAGATGTCGCTTCTTTCAACGCTGATCCCTTCAGTGCTGGATACTGGTGCTGTGGCAGAAATCCTGCTTGTTCAGAAGAGTGGTTGCCACCATGCCTGCCAGCTGTCCCAGCACTGATTCCTCAAAGTCTCTGCATCTGTGATTCACTAAATCCTGGCTTAAGGCCTAGTGCAGGATAATCCAGTTGACGTCATGTACCTGTGCTCAGGCTTTAAAGAAGCCAGGGAGAGTGATTTTAAATACTTATACTGCGTGCTGCTTCTCATCTAGATGTGTAAGATGAGAATTTCCCAAACCTTGGAAGGTAGCCTTAATTTTCCATGAAACCTGTACCATGTCATATTAAAAAATGATTTGCACTTTAGGGGCTGGGGATTTAGCTTAGCGGCATAAGTGCCTGCCTAGCAAGTATGCGGTTGTGAGTTTCATCCCCAGGACTGATTTAAAAAAAAAATGATTTGCACTTTAGATCCTTGCTTAGTATCCTAAGAGCCACCTCCATGCCCTACTTCATGTTTCTTAGGACGGTAGTTGAAGAAATGAATCATTCTTCCAGGGCATTTTCCAGCTTTGTATAGTTGCATCCTTATGACAGTTTAACAAGTGCCTCTATTGCTTGTATTTCCTGATGAGTGGTACATGGGTATAGATTTGACTGCTTTTAAATTTTTGTTGATTGCTGTTTACCTCTCTCCGTCTCCCTCCTTTGGTGCTGGGGGTCAAGCCCAGGGCCTCTCACATGCTAGGCGTGTGCTCTGTCATCGAGCTACAGCCCCAGGCTTGCCCACATTTTATTTTGAGACAGGGTCCTGTTACTGCCCAAGCTGGGTTCCAACATGTGATCCTCCTGTCACAGCCTTCCAAATAGTCGAGACTAAAGCCATGCACTACAGTGTCCTGGTATATCTCTTTATTTTTCTTAACTGTAGCTTACTAGGTATATTTAACCGGTAGATTGTCTTTTGTCACTTCTGGAATTTTTTTAGCCATTATCTCAACTTCAATTACATTTACTCACTATATCTTCTATGTCTCTAGTTCCTCACAGCAATTTTCATGTTTTTGACTTTTCACACTTTGTCCTGCCTCCCAAGTGCTGGGGTTATAGGTGTGTACCACTGTGCCCAGCAATTCTTAGGTCTGACTAGTTCTCTAAGACCTATATGGATACACATTACAGAGAACAATTATTTCAAAAAGAGAAATACAAGCCGGGTGTGGTGGCTCATGCCTGTAATCCCAGCACTTGGGAGGCTGAGGCAGGAGGATCATTGTGAGTTCGAGACCAGCCTGGGCTACAAAATGAGCTCAAGACCAGCCTGAATTGCATAGCGAGACCCTGTCTCAAAAAGACAAAAAAAAAAAAAAAAAAAAGAAATACAATAAATGACACCAAAGGTTATGATTTAGGGGGCTTTACTTCTGAAGTCATCCAAATGCATACTTTTTAAGATTCCTGAGTACCCCAACTTTTTTTTTTTTTTGGTACCGAGGATCAAACTCATGACCTCGCGCTTGCCAGGCAGGCGCTTATGCTGCTGAGCTAAATCCCCAGCCCCTCCCCCAGTTATTTTTAAAACATCATTTTCCCCAGGTGAAAGCAGTACATACTCTAAAAATGCCTTTTCTTCTTCCTTGGCCCAGTGATATGCTGTGGTTCTAAAAGTCTTAAAAAGTAGTAATAAATATTTTGAGATTTTCAGTATTTTAGAAGTTTGATAGAAGTCACATATTAGAAAAATCTGTACAAAGTAACAAAAAATATTATTTGATTTTGGCTGGCACGACACTGATTATCACACTGTAAAAGTTCTGTCAGTGATATACTTTTGGTTAATAAAAATGTCATTAAACATAAATAATACATTTGGCAAGCCATTTAAAACCTACAGTCACAGGCTGGGGATCTAGCTCAGTGGCATAAGCGCCTGCCTTGCAAGCGCACGGTTGTGAGTTCGATCCCCGGTACCGATTAAAAAACAACAAACCAAAAAAAACCCCATACAGTCGGGGCTGGAGATTTAGCTCAGCGGCATAAGCGCCTGCCTTACAAGCACACAGTCGTGAGTTCGATTCCTGGTACTGATATATATAAAAAAATACAGTCTATGGAGAAAGATAAAGATGTTTCCTGGTGATGAAAATATTTAAAACTAGCTAGGCATAGTGGTGCACACCTGGAATGTCAGTACTCTGGGAGGCTGAAGCAGAACTTGCACTCCCAAGTTTGAGCAACTGGGAAACAGTGATTTAAGACCATGTCTCGGGCTGGGGATTTGGCTCAGCAGCATAAGCACCTGCCTTGCAAGCACGTGGTCCTGAGTTCAATCCCTGGTACCAAAAAAAAAAAAAAAAAAAAAAAAAAAAAAAAGCCAGAAACAAACAACAACAACAGACTATGTCTCAAAATAAAAAGAAATTAAAAAGGAGCTGGAGATGTAGTTCAGTGTGAAGCCCCTCAATTCAATTTCCAGCACTCCCCAAAATAAAAATAAATTGAACTACCCTAAAATCCCACTTACCCCTCACAAGTCCCACTCACTCTTCTGCTTTCAGGGTGTGTGAAAACATCTATGCCCTGAGTGAATATCGGTTCAAGAGCAATCTAAATAATCACAGTAATTTCACATATCTTCTACGGGAACACATTATCCTGGGTCACACTTCATCCGAGGAATGACCTGTTGTAACACAATGCTACTTTCCTATGAAAGATCTCAGAACTCATAAACCAAGTGTGTCAGATTACTGATCAATCTATTTTTGTGTGTGCAGTACTGGGGATTGAATCCAGAACCTTTGCACTGAGATACAACTCCAATCCTTTTTATTTATTCTTTTGGTATCAGGGATGGAACTCATGACCTTGTGCTTGTCAGGGAGGCACTTATACTGCTGAACTACATTCCCAGTCCAATCCTTTTTATTTTTTAAAGTTTGAGACAAGGTCTTGCCACGTTGCCCAAGCAAGACTTGAACTTTGGATTCTCTTGCTTCAGCCTACTATATGCTGGGACTACAGGCCTCTATTACACTTGGTTTACTGAACAAGCTTAACACTTAAAAGGGCATTCCTAGAAGTGACAAATTAGCTGAAAAATTAAGCCTCAGGTATGCCTGATAGTTTAATGGGCTTGAGATACTTAATATATTCCAAAATGTAAGCAGTTGGTTTTTTTTTTCAATTGGTGTTTTTTTAATTTAGTAGTATCCGAAACTTGAAACATCAGGGCTATTTTGAGTACGACTTTCTGTGGGGCTGACTATCCTTACCTCTCAATATTATCACCATGTTCACCAAACTATAAACACCTAAGTAATGAACACCTAAAGAAACCTAGTGTAATTTTATCAGTAATGACAAGCTTATTGAAGCTTTAGTCTGTTGCCTTTATTAAAGCCAATTCAGGTGTGTGGAGGTGGAAATTGAACCCAGGAAATGCTCTACCACTGAGCTACTCCCTAATTCTTCACTAGACTGACCCAGATGGGTTTCAGAGAAGTAATTTCTCAGCTACTATGTCTAAAATTTATGTAGAGATACTTTCTTGGGGAAGGCGTCTCTCAGAATTCTTTGGTCAGATTCTCAAAAGGAGACATCCACTAATCAGGCTTTATGGTACATCCCTATAGCCTCAGCACTCTGGAGGCTGACACAAGTTTGAGGCCCAGCCAGGGTACACACTAAGTTCAGCATCAGCGTAGATATGATTAAAAACAAAACCAAAAGCACTAATAGTATCAAAAATCTTGTCTGCAACAGGGTTTCTCAAACTTCTAACTTGAGCTGGTCTTTCAGAACCCAATCTTGTGACCTTTTGGTATTTGACATTTCTAGACAAGAAATTATCTCAGGGCCAGGGATTTAGCTCAGGGCTTAAGTACCTGCCTAGAAGGTGGGAGGTCGTGAGTTTGATCCCTGGTACAAAAAAAAAAACAAAAAAATTATCTTCTCTGACCCTGTAATACAGCTACCTCTCTTAAGGCCTCTCTGAATGTTGATGGGAAGGTAAAACCAGAGATGAAAATGTCACGGTAAGTCTTCAAAATGCTCAGCATTATCCTGAAATTTCTAGCGTACCACTGTATCCTTTTCTAGCTCGTGAGATAGTTGAGTTGTATTTGATTTTTTGCTATAAAGCTAACCACTGCCGAAATTCTAATGTAGATTTTGAAAATGTAAAACCCAACCAATTCTAAAACAGTCCAACTTTTATGGCAATACTTTTTAGCTGGGGGTTTTGCTCATCGGCATAAGTACCTGCCTGGCAAGCATGAGGTCATGTTTGATTCCCAGTTGGGGGGAGGGCGGGCAAAATTCAGTGACCATTAAAAAAAACAAAACAAAAACCCCGTCACATTGCTTTAGCTTGGAAAGGTGAGACCATCATAATTCAACAGATCATGCTTAAAAGTTTGGAGTGGGACTTTTTTGGGGGGGGAAGAGGATAGTGGAAACTGAACCCAGGGCCTGTACACTGAGCAACATCCCTGATCTCCCCTTTTTCTGGGGTAGGATCCCTCTATATTGTTAAGTTGCTAAAGTTGGGCTCAAACACACTATTCTGCCTCAGAACTGGCATCAGGTCTGCACCACCAGGCCCAGCTTTTGAAGAATTTTTACAGAACATTGCATTACTCTGTTGAAACACTGGAATTGGGCTGGGGATTTAGCTCAGCAGCATAAGCACCTGCCTTGCAAGCATGCGGTTGTGAGTTCGATCCCCAGCACAGATTTAAAAAAAAAAAAAAAAAAGCACTGAAATTTTAGTATATATACATGTACAATATCTCCTCTAACTGAAAACTGTTTATGTACCTGCTTGTTGTCACCTATTAGTGAAACAGCACCAACTGGTTATAGCTAACAGAATCTTGCACCAGATAGGACTTAAATACCTTTGTATTAAATTTCATGAAGATTAGGAAAGAATCTTTGTCTCCTTCCTGAACATGGTACATTGAATAATAGACTAAGAGGCAGTTTCACCTGTTAGTATCTCAACAGGTATCTTGACTCAACAGTCCTAACTTCCTTAAGTAGCTATGCAAATATGGAATTTTAAAGAAATAGCCAATAAGGGCTGGGGATTTAGCTCAGTGGTATAAGCGCCTGCCTGACAAGCACGAGGTTATGAGTTTGCTCCTCAGTACAAAAAACAAAAAAAATAGCCAATAAAAACTGTTAAGTAATATTACAAGTTTGGCAAAACTAATTCAACAAAGTATATATATATATTTTTGCTAAATGGATGTAGATCACAGTATTTCAAGATTCCTGTTATCTTCCCTTTCAATTTTTAATCTACTCAGTTTGGTTCTAAATTAATACCTAGGGATGGAATCTTGATACTAACAGTGGTTACTTAACTATAGTAGTCTAGAACATTTAGCCTAAGGCCATTTATTTTAGATTACCAGTTGGTAAACTGATAGGCTCTAATGAATGAATTAAATCTCAAGCCTTGAATACAAACCAAGTATACTTTCACTTCTAATTCTTGATAAACCAGCTCAGGTAATAATCTTTAGATATAGCATTACTTTCTGAAAGTTATACATAGCAAGACTTAATTGAAGAGTTTGTATTTTGTTTAAAAAGCTTTTATTCATTTTAATCAGGAAAAAGGACAATCTCAACTTGTCACCTAACCATAAATTTGAACTTATAGGATTCACTACTCTAGACACCACACCTACTGACACACCTTGAAATAATCTCCCTTCCAGTCCCTAGGATTTCATGTTGGAAAAATAAATCTGTTCAAATAGCCAATACTAGCACTGCCCTATAGCAAAAGGCGGCCAACACATTGACCCTGATAGCCTCACTATTACAAACATTATTGGAACAAAGTTGTAGGCATCAAATTAGGAAAGTGGGATAGGTATTGGTACTAAAACTTATATTAAGTATGAAGTCAACTATAATGTGAACATGTCAGCCCTTGGCAGCTAACAAGGAATCATGGAAACAAAGTTCCCTAAATTCAACTATGTAGGTAAATCTCAGTTTCTATTTATCCCAGCAAGTCTTTTAAAATCTAGATACAAACTTTCCTTTCAATGCATCAGAAAGGTACCCTGAAATGGCAACTAAAGTGATCATTTTCACTGTCCCTTCCTAAGTCTGAACATGAAAATGCCTACTCAGCTCATATACTTAACTGCACTGTAAAAGACCCACTAGCATGACTTCTCTAAACTCACTACACAATCGAAAGCATCTTCCTAAATGTCCAAATAGAAAACATTTTATTCAATCTTGGCTATGACACACTCAATAAAAATACAACTAAATTATTCTGCTACCTCAAATCTTATCTTTTGACCAAACTTTGAAAATCTCACACTTCTGATCAAAATCCATTTTAACTACTCTTAAACCATACATCTTACCAGTTTTAGTGCCATTTGTGCACCTCAGTCTCTTAAAATCAAGAGGATAATTACTGTGTTATGATTATCCCAAGCTTATTCTAACAGACACCAAATAACAGCAAGGTCCAAATAACTAGCCAGTAACACTTGCCATGGAGAGAAACAAAACAAAACAAAGCAAAACAAAACAGACTACTAAAAATCCTTGCCGTTTTTGGCAACTACTAGAGATAGAACCCCAGGCCTTGTGCATGTTAACCAAGTGTTCTACTACTGACCTACACCTCCAGTCCCAAATGTATGCTTCTTAAACAGAGAACAGAACACAGTCTACTAGAAAGCTTTCTCTAATCACAATACCATGGCTTACATTGAGATAAAGTACCTGGAGGCAAAAACATTTTTCAAAGGTGTGGATGAAGCCTCTGCTACGAGAACTGAAGCCTTACAAGCACAGAATATAAATATGAAAATGGGGAACAGGTTAATTGATCCCGCGGCTGGCTAAAGGACCAGTTTCTCCCTACAGACCCAAATTCCCTAAAAAAACCTGCACCTTAATTATTGCTTATTTAAAATTACATCTTTACAGAGCTACGTAGTACCTCACGCAGAAAAACAATCACATAAGGAAGCATTTATTTGGGGTTTAACATGAGAAATCATACAAATAAAATTTGTATAAACACAAATCCACAGAGTCATAACACATAGCGAAGGACAAAGTAAAAACGAAGAAAACTAATTGGCGGCTATATACAGTTGGACACAATTGTGTCTTGTACACTAGAAAGTCTTTTACAAAATAATCATTAGAGCAACAGAAGACCAATCTTCAACGTAGTCCTGGAAGATTTCTTTAGCATCTCCTAAAAACAAACACAAAATAACAATTAGATCTGTGCAGCTCTGACAAGTTTTCAAAGGTCCACTTTCATGAATTGTTTTAAGTCCTCACTTTATTCTTTTCTTCAATAATTAAAGATCACATGCATATTCATTTGCAAAATGCATTTAATTGATAAACTCACCTTGGAGTTTACAAATGATATTAAATCAAAATCTCTTCAGAAAGAATATGGGAATGCAACCTTCCCATAGTCACAGGATTAACAGACTAAGGCCTACTAGAATATTTCTAGTAAGGCAAGTAAAATGCTATCACAAACATGAATTTCTAATTGACTTATTTATTATAAGAAAACAGATATCTTGTGCATATGATCTTTAACTTATATCCCAGATTTAAAAGTTCTTGTTTTGGTTTGTAGATTTCACTATTAGCTATAAAAAGAAAAAGCAAGCATTAAATCTTAAAGAATGAACACTTAAAATGAGGCTCCACAATTGAAATACAACACTAAACAGAAGACCAAAATGATTAAGCTGTAAAAAGGCATTTATGTACTTTAACTCCTGTAAAAAACCATTTAAGTTAAGTTTAGACACTTAATCTCCAAAAAGATTAAAAAAGAAGCCAAAGTCTGAAGTTTTCCACTTTAATCTTTACGCTGGTACATGAAGTTGGAAGAGACCATACCACAGGACAGCGTTTTCTGGTGTATGCCTTGCGCTCTGCCCGCAACGTGCGACCCCCAGAGATAGACGTGGTCAGGGTGACACACGGCCTGCAATGAAGTTCCCGCTGGCGGGTACAAACAAGGTATAATGTCAGAGTTAGAAGACAACATTCTTGTTTTCCTTAAGTTGTACCCATTTCAGTACTTTACCTGTTAATAGTTCTAAAAAAGTTTAATTATTCCTCTAGACCTCCTGGTACACAAAGCAAACAGAAAAACTCTTAAGTTTTTCTGTAATACTAAAAAAGGTGAGATAAGACTTTAAAGTTAAAGATCTATAGACACTTTAGGCAAAAGAGGCTTATAAAGCAATTAAAAATTAACAAATTAGTAAAAACAGGCTACATAGTATTTTGTTTTTACTTATGTTTTATTTGTCTATTGATCTTTAAATTAAATTAAGACATTTCCACTGGTTTCTTGCACTTACACACACCTGTTTTCTCCAATGTCTTCCTCTTTAATATGGCTGGTAATTATTTTGGTGATTGCCACCTCCTCGAGATGCCTTGCCATAAGTGCTCTGTTGACCTATTATGAAGGGACACAAATTTTACTAAGAAAGCTTCTGCATCAAGTGGTGTCTACAGATACAATAAAAGCCACCAATGTGTTAAAGCTTTGCATGCCAAACATTAAAGATATTTTAATAACCAATATAAGTTAACTGCAACACACACTAGTGCTTTTAGTAACTGAACTCAGGGCCCTTTGCACCAAGATATACCCTCACTCTTTTTATATTTTTGTCACAGGACTTGGCAAAATAGTCCAGGCTGGTCTCTGCCTGCTATGGCTTCCTAGGCTGATGGGATTACAGACAGGAATGTGCCAACCACACCCAGCTTGTCTCAGTTCTTTTGTAATTAACCTACTACCCTCTACATTGCTATAATCACATTGCAATAAATTGCTCCACAGTAGGTAGAAAACCTGTACACACAATTTGAGAATGTACTTCAACACTAAATTTTAATGCCAATGCTTTACGAAAGTAAATTAAATATTCTTACCACTGTAGTCTGCATATCCCTGTCCATATCCATAGTTCCCATAGTTATACCCAGTATAATCATATCCGCCATAGCCACTATAGTTTTGATCACCACCATAGGCACTATTGTAATTTCCATATCCTTGATCATAATAGTTATTAAATCCTTGGTTCCAGTTTTGGCCCTGACCTGAAACAATGCAGCCGACTGTTAGGAAACAACCTCTGACCCCCAAATGTTAACACAAACCCATACTTCCTTATACCTTACTCTGGATACAAACCTTGCTACCTACTAGAGTTTTTTGTTCTTATAAATATGGGGCAGAAAATCCAATTGTCCCAGTCTCAAGCTTCCTAAATTTATGGAAAAATCATTACATTTAAGAGGAAGATGGGAAGGCTGTTCTGGTTCAAACAAAACCTCTTGCCCAACAAAACATGTAATGGTGAACCTTGCAATGGTATTACTTCCTCAACAGTGACACCACTGTCAACGTGGCCAATTTTGGAACAAATAAAACTGCTAAGTCCCTTTTATAGTGGTACTGGGGATTGAATGTAGGGCCTTTGCACTGAGCTACATCCCTAGCCCTATTTTGTATTCCAAAACAGGGTCCCACTAAGTCATCCAGGCTGGGCTGAACTTAAGATCCTTCCCAGAGTGAGCTCATTAGAAAACAAACCAGAAAACACCCATCCTCTAAGCTATATGTAAACAGCAGTTTCAGATTTAAATTTCACCTTACTTTCTCATGGGCTTAATATTACTGAGCAATATACAGCTTAGACCATGGACTCACTTCACAAGAGTTAAGTCTCACCTCGGCCACGACCCCTAGCACCACCTCGTCCCCCAGTTGCAGCACCTCTTCCTCCTTTCTGTTGTTGCTGTTGCTGCCGATATACCTCTTTTGGTTGTGCAACTTTGATTTCACACTGTAAACAGAAAATACAAACAGGATTTTCACTGAAGTGCGGCACCAAACCATTTTTTTCTTCTCAGTGTAGTTTTTTCTCACTCCAATTCTGTAATTCTTTTAATAGAATTAAATGGTTTTACCTTCCCAGAACCAATTTGATGGTATCTGCTTTCTAACAATTTCTTGACTGGCTCTTCATCTGTATATGTGATGAAACAAAATCCTCTCCTTTCATTTGTTTTTGTATCCATGGGAAGTTCAATATTTTCAATCTGCAACCAAGACACATTGAAGATGTCAAGATCACCCAGTAATGGTAAAAAGGTACAGAATGTGTTTAGATACCACAGGTGCTAGTCAGATGAGTTCTGAAAAGGCACTGTTTTATGAACAACCTGAAAAGATTCATTGTGTATTAACCATTAAGAGTAAAACAAGCTTTTTACAGCATTTTGTACCCAAGAGATGACAATTCTGAATACCAATCACCATCACAACACCTAGGTTTTGGCCAAAATAAATTAGATACTGATTTTTACTGTAACACAGAAAGCCGCAATTAAGGTATGTTCACTAGAAGGCACCCCATCCTATAGGGGCAAGTATTAAGCAACATATAAAATAGATCTGGGATTCACATTCTATAAATACAACACGTGTAGGATAAATGTAAACAATCGCATCACACCTCTCCAAAGGCTCCAAAATATTCTTTAATTTGTTCTTCAGAAGTATCTGGGCTCAATCCACCCACAAACACCTTTTTAGGGGGTTCTTTCCCTTTTAAAGCTTTGGCCCTTTTGGGGTCTATCAATTTGCCATCCAGTTTGTGTTCCTTTAGTTCCAAAACCTAGGAAACAATTTAAGAAAATGTGAGCAATATACAAACCTCAGAACAATTTGCAAAACAAACAAACACAAAAACAATGCAAAATACATGCCAACCTTATCAACGCTAGCAGCATCTTTGAAAAGCACAAATCCAAATCCTCTTGATCTTCCAGTGACTGGATCTGTTTTAATTGTGCAGTCTACAACTTCCCCAAATCGAGACAAATATTCAGTCAGATCTTTCTTGCTTGTATCCCAGCTCAAGCCTCCAATAAACATTTTACTAGAAATAAAAATGTAGTGTAACTGAAATGATACGTTAGTCTTGAAAATTAAGCCGTGAAATAAATCCAAAGCAGATTTTCTAAAAGGAAAAAATTTTAAGTCCATTTCAGCAGGCACATATGAACAATGGGCTACGACAATCTCAAAATTCAAGCCCGCAGAACACTCTCCACACTGCAAACTCTAGACGCCAACAAACTCTGGGAAAGATCCTGGCTAGATTCCTTTGCATCAGAAAGCCAAACTTCCTATCCGGCCCCTCCCAACTTCGGTTTACTCGCGTCCTCAACTGTCAAGCCAACGATCCACCTAAACAGCTAGTTGTATAACATTGTGGGCTTTTCTGAAGTGCCCCAAAACATGACTTTCCTCCAAGTCTCCGCTTAGGGCAGCGCGGAGCAGCCTGGACACAATGAAGAGGGGGCAGGAGCTGGGACAGGAGGCGCGCCGACCCGGCCCCGCCCCCGCCCGGCGCCTGCGCAGTCGGGATGCCACCGCCCTCTCCACCCTGCCCCCAACCTCCGCGGCCTCTGGAGTCCCCACGCCACGTCCCCCTTTCCAGTCTCTTCCTAGCTTGCAGGGCTCGGGGGCCACGCGGGGAACCGCCTTGGGGAGAGAACGGGGGCAGCGCGCGGCTCCCGGGGACGGTGGGCGCGTGCGGCGCGCTGGCGGGGAAAGCAGAGAGGGGGAGCGTGCGGTACCCGTCATCCTGCTGGTTCTTGCTCGCGTTGATCTTGGACCCCTCGGCGAACTCCTCTATATTGCTATACTCGTTCATGTCCTCCATGGTGGCGGAGCCGTCGGCAGGGGCGAGCGGGCGCGCAGTCCGGGTCGCGGGGTTGCTGGCGGCAGCGGAACGTTGTATGGAGCTAGATTTAAAATGGCGGCGGAAGAGGTCCGGGCGCCGCCTGCGCCCTCCCTTTATAGCCGCCCCGCCCGCCAATCGGGAGGGCTGCTGCGCGGTGACGTGGCGCGGAGGCCGGCGCGCCCCCTGGCGGGCGGAGCCGGCGGCAAGCGAAGGGAGGAGAGGGGCGAGCTGCCGCGGCGCCCGCGGCCGCCAATGGGAGAGACTGCGGGAGGCCAGGGGCGCGGGAGCTGCAGGGAACAATGGCGGCGGCACATGGGCGAGCCGGGGCGGGACCTCCATCGTAGGCCTCCCGGCGGGGACCGCAGAAAAAGGGGTGCGAGCTGGGAATAAGCAGAGGTTCGGATGCGAGATGCAAGGGCGGTGGGTCCGGGGCTGGCGATCGCGAGCGCGCCGTTGTAGGGCCGCAGCCCCTCTTGCCTGGAGATTCTTTGTCCTTGGCGTCGGTCCGGACCGCTTTTAGCACTGAGCGCTCAGCCCGCCCTCTCTCCGGCGCGGCGCGGCGGCGGCGACGGCAGCTATCGCCCAGCGCCGTGCGGGATGCTACGAGGAAGGCGGCCCACGCTCTCCCGCCTCCCGCCGCCGGCGCGCGCACGCGTGTTGTGTCCACGCCGCCGCGATCCGCAGACAGGAAGCGGGTGACTGCGCGGAGCTTCTTCCGCTCCGCCTCGGGCCGAGGCGCGGCAGGCAGGGCACGGTGGAGGCCGCGGCGGCTGGGACACTTGCATCCCACGGGCCACCCTGGGGTCCCGTCCTCCCGTGGCCTCCCCTGTGCCTGTACCCCTCTCCATGCCTGTGCCCCGGTTCCGACCCCAACTCCGTCCCGGCTCTCTCTCTCTCTCTCTCGAGCCGAGCACTCGGACTCCAGAGCTCGCCTTTGTTTCCGCCTCCGCGGCTCGAGCGGCCAATGGGCACAGGCTCCCCGTGGGCTCCGCCCCGTTCCGCCCACGCGGTCCGGGCTGCGCTGTAGCCAGCGGGGTTCTTGTGGGGCTCCGGCGGAGCAGAACCGGGCTCACGCGGTGGCGAGATGGTCGTGCTCTCGGTTCCCTCCGAGGTCACCGTGATCCTGCTGGATATCGAAGGTACCACAACCCCGATTGCTTTCGTGAAGGTGAGGGGCGGAAGGGCGCTGGGAAGCTGCTTGCGCCCCGAGACCCGAGACTCTGGGGACGCGGTGGGGATGGGGACGTAGGGAGGTGGCGGGCGAGCGCTTCCGCGGTACCATTTTCCTTGGGCCCGGTCCTTGCGCCGGGTGGAGATAGATGGTGAGAAGGAATGGAGGTGGCCGCTCAGCAGGCTGGGCACAGGTAGGTGCCCCAAGCCTCGAAGGTGAACGTGCTTGGTGCACCAGCTCTAGAGTGGCGGGTGGCGTATGAGACGGAGGGGTCCTTGGGAACTGGCCTCAAAGTGGAAAGCGTGAAGCTTGGAGGTGCCCTCTTTGGTGTCTTGGCCCTGCCCTCCTGCTGCGAGCACCCGAACTGCACTACTGTGATCCACAGCCTTGGTTTATGGAGACACTTCTAGGCTCCTTGCGTTTTCCTCAGAAAACCACAAAACCTGAAGGTTTTATTCAGAGCATTCCTCTTGGTAACCACCACTTGTGTGTGCACCCAATTCACCAGCTTATTTCTTTAAATAATACCGGGTTTTTGTCCAGTACCGTCAGAATAAATACTAAATGTTAGTGTTTTTAATGCAATTCTTTAGGTCTTGTGTTCTCTTTAAGCTTCCAGAGGTTTAATAATCCATTTTAGGTGCAAGTATTAGAGATGTCTGTGTAAGAGATACAGTACAAAAGACCTCAATGGGAGAGGAAACTGAGTAGCCTGTTTTAAATTATATTTTTAAAGAATACCAGTGAAGAATGGTTTTTTGGATGTGGGTTATAATACAAAATATATACACACTTTTAGGACTCCAAATGTAATAAGTACGTAATAAATTTTTTAGAAGAATCACAGTACTGGCAACTTTTCATCTATGGAACTAGCAATTTTTCATCTATGGAAAATTTCAGGATTACCCAAATGCTGATAATCGCATTAGTTGTTTTTTTCTTTTTGATACAGAATAGTTGTTTTCTTGGTTTTGAGAGAAAAAAAGATTTCTAATTTTTGTGGTTTATACTTTACAATTCACTAGCTTCACTCTAGCTTGCTCTCCTGTCCGTCATGAGGAAAACAGATAATGACAGACAGCAGAGGTGGTGGTGTGGCAATTGGTATATACCATTCTTTGAAAGTTGATTTTGGGGAAGATGAAATCTCATACAAATCAGTTTTGTACCAAAAACATACCCCCACTTTCTCTCTAACTCTTTTATGCCAGGTGACTTTAAGAACCATTTGTGGGAGTCCTTGTGGCAGACTTAACTGAAATCTGAGAATAAAAAAAAAAAGCCCTAATGACCTAATTAGTTTTGACACCAGACTATATGTTAATACAAGGCAGGCTGCAGAGGAATGATTCCGGAATCTTGTTTGAAGAATAGTTTCTTGTGCCCTGTCCTACAGTATCTGTAACTGTTTGTTATTATTTGTTACACATGAATTTATCAAAACCAATATTTCTGAAAGTATGTTAAGAAGAATGTTCTATTTGTGGTAATTATGCTCAAAGATTGCATTAAACCTGCTTTTGGAAATGCTAGTCTGAACGTGTTCAATTAGGTTTGTTTATTGCCTGACTTGAAGGTTGTCTCAGGCGCCTCTATGCACTCACTTTGTGAGTCTTCAAGAAAGTGGAATTTCATGTTAGCAAGAAGAGGAAGCTTTGGTACCTCAAGGACTGAGTTTTTGAACACTTTATTTAAAAAGATGTTAAATTATATCTTTGAACCTTTAAACATGGAACTGAAAGACATTATGCTTTGAGCATTAATAGAGTAGGGATGTGAACTTGCTTCCCAGCTTCCTGTGGAATGAGGGGAGGAAAGTGAAGTGTATACTCTCTTCATTTTACTGATTAAGGTTCTGAAAAGTTGAACAATAACCTTGGGATTTGAGCCCAAGTTGTCTAAACGGAAACTCACTCTTACTGCACTCAACCTCTATAATGGGTCAGCAGTGTTTTTGTCCAGGCTTCTTCCTTTGGCTGCTGTATATGTTAAATGACACAGTTTATATGCAAGCACATCAATCAATGTGAAGTACTATAAAAGTATATGGGGACAAATTTCACTCGATACTGCCTCTTGGTGATAAGTTTAGGTGTGGATTCTTGACCCAGAATAATTATAGATGAGTCTTTCCTTACCTGTGTGTTTGGTTCTACAGTTAAGAGGGTGCTGTGAAAATCCAAGTAGGGTTGCTCAGTACTTTCCCCCGAAGTGCCCATTCTTTGGAGACTGACTTTCCATGTTTAAGGACATTGGTTGCAACCAGTTTTTCCTTTTGGGTTGAAACATATTCCTACTTAACCTTGAGCATCAAATGAAGTAATTTATTTGGGATTAGGCGATAAAAACAATCATATGTTAACATCAGCCTCACGCTGTGCTACTCAGCCTGTAAGATCACCTGGGAAGGGAGGTCATTACTAGGAACTGAATACGCTCTTTGGGTGGAGTAGCAGACAGATAGTTTTTTTCCCTTTCTCTCTTTTTTACTGAACACTTGCAGTTGAATGTGTATATGATGTTACCTAAGTATAGTATAATTGTTGCTGTCAGTTCACACCTTTAGACTTGACAATCCAGGCAACATTGCTTGATCTATATCTTTTTAAGTACTGGGGATCAAACCTCAGGGCCCTCACACATGCTAGGCAAATACTCTACCACTAACCTACACCCCCAGCCCTTCAATTTAAATTAATTTAATTTAGAGACAGTCTTGCTGAGTGACCCAGGCTGGCCTTGAACCTTTGATCCTTCACCTCCCAAGGACCTGGGATTTCAGACCAACTCCACCAAGCCTGGCTATTACAGTTTTATTTTCTGAGTCATAAAATTTTCCAGAGCAGGATGGGCAGCTGGTTAGTATCATTTAATGAATGTTATGATGGACTAATTACTCATATGAGGAACCAGTACCTGAGGGGTGCCCTTGGTGAGGATTGTCATAGTTGGTTGAAAGTAGAATACCAGTTGAACCCAGCTTTTTTTGGATGTGGCCACTGCATCTGTGTCTTCAGAGTCATCAGCTGTCCCTTGGCAGGACAGGACAGGTCCTTTTGGGATCAAGTTTTTTTCAGCTATTCACTGTGAAGTTTTACAGTGTTGAACTCCCAACATTTTTTATTTTATTTTTTTTGTCATGTGCATCAGCAGAATTGAAGTAGCACTGCCCATTATTATACTATTAAAAAGTTGTAAAATAACTTGTAGTTTAAAGATGTTAAAATAATAAAAATGGCCAAACAGAATGATGTATATCTGTACTCCCAGCATTCTGGAAGGTTGAAGCAGGAGGTTTGCAAATTCAAGCTCAGCTTGAGTAATTTAGCCAGTTAGTGAGACCATGTCTCAAAATAAAAAAGGGCTGGGGATGTGGCTCAGTGTGAAGGCCCTGATTTAATCCTCCTTGCTTCCTGCAGTCAGTGGGTCAATGCTGTTATCATCTTCTACCCCCTTGAGTCATCTAGTGTGCCCCCTGGGGTGTGGGCACACTATGATGCAACTATTTGATGTTGTGGGGATGTGATATGCCTTTTCTTTGTGCATTGTATTCTAATTTTTTAGCCCGTGAACCTATAAACTAATAGCATCAGCAGTCCTTGCTAAGGTTATCCTATTCAGCTGTTGTTTCTGAGTTTGGAGAAAATGATCAATTAGGCAAAATGCTCAACATTTAATGTCTTTCTTGTTTCTTACCGAGTTAGTATGTTTTAGCAGTTGTGATAGTTGTATTCTATAAAGTTCGTTAAGCACTATTAGTGAATACTGGATCATTGCCCCCACTGGAAAAGCAAAGTTGAGTTCCTGCCAGCCTTTGGTTATAGTTTCACCAACCAGTCGATACATAACCTTGTTTTATGTGTGTTTCTGTTTGCCTTATTTAACATATATAATTGATTCTCTAATATTGAATAATGGCCAACAGGACTGTAAATAATGCTTAATATATGAAATCACATGTATTTTCTATGCAAGGCACATGATGGCCTTTGAAGGACAGTGGACAGCACTTAAGCACTTGTTTTGGGGCCGTTTTAACAGTAAAAATCACCTATGAAAACGTGGCACTAAATAGATCTTGGAAAGGATACATGTTTACATTCTGGGAGCTAAAACAGGCATCACTTATTCAACCCCAGCTGGAAATATGCCCAATTTCCGATGAAAATTTTTCAACGCTAGGTTTATGTCCAAAAATGACCTTGAAAGTACCAAGAGTATTGATTTTTGAAGTCATAAGTAAATTTTAGAGGCTATACTAATCCAGGAACAAGAGAAATTGACAGTGGAGGGTGGCATTTTTGAGGAGGATTGTACAATTAAGAATTACCATCTTGGTTCTGATCTATAGGCAAGTAGACGGTGTAGTGGCTCTACTTTTGTTGCTGTTGAAATTTATCCATTTTAGTGCTGAATATCATGTACTTTTTTTTTAAGATTTGGATCTGATAGGAAAGAGATTGTGGTGATGTAGAGGTTGATAAGGGATATGTAGGAGCTGGAGTTTTAGCTTAGAGATAAAGGTACTGGCTTGAGAATAAGGTACTTGGCAAAGTTTTTTACAAGAATCAGGGAGAACTTACTTAAATTACTGCTATGTTATTGGACCTTTCTAAGAAATACTCAGGTGAACGAAAAGAAATTGTCATTTTTTAAGTGCAAAATCTCTTGGGGAAATCAAAGCTGTAGCAGAAATTTCTAAAGGAAATATGGTGTCACAATCCAGGGAGTTGGTGCTACTGAAGTTGTCCTTGATGGTCTTGCCTTGGAGTTGGGATCTGATAAATGTGGGTTTGAGTCCTGTATTTACTTTGTACCAGCAGTAAACTCTTTGAACCCAGTTTCTTCATCTGCTAAAAAGGATTGCCTTGCAAGGATTCAAGAAGATGAAATTGAATCCCTTCCCTTTCTCCTCACTGTTACCAGGACCCCGGGCCAGTCAGTTCTCTGGAACTCTCAAGATACAGATATTCTGTCTTATTTGATTCTTTTTTTAAACCTTATTTTAATTACTAACTCCTTGTAATGATAACCTTCCCTGTTCCCTGTGATTCATTGCATTTAATTAGATTACAGTTTATTGTTCTTTAATTACAGTTTAACTTCCTTAGTGGGATGTAGAAAACACTGTCTTATCAGCAACACATTTATTAATTTATTTTGAATGTAGATGGCGAAATCTAACATTCATTTCTATAGGCTTCAATTTTCAAAAGGAACATGCAATGTAAAGACCCTATCCTGCTTACTCCAGGAAAATGGGGGCAACCGGGTTATAATTTCTGAGCCCCTAGAGTCCCATGGAGCAGCCACAACACTGAAACTTCTTGGTAGTTTCTATTGTAGTTTTGGGAAAAGATGTTTAAAGAACAGTTCTGATGCCACCACTACCAAAAATATCTGGCAGATGGCATGGATGTTCCAAGAAGTAGTAAATTCCCATTGTTAGAAGTATTCAAACAAAGCTTGGAAAGCCATTTTAAGAGATGTTCTAATAAAATCAATAAAAACCAAAGAGGTAGAACAGGCTAGTCTTGGCACCTTCATACCAGACTGCTTTTGTCCAAGTACGGAGCCTGGCAAAATGGGTGTGGCAGGGCTGCTTCCAGCTTGCCCATGCGGTGCCTGCAGGCTTCTGGCTTTTAGGTACAGCTGGGGTTGCTGTAGAGGCAGTGGTCCAATAACTAGATCTAGTAGATATGAAGGAACTAAAAATGTTTACAAAGAAAATAGATCTAATTTAATCTTTATAATCTCCTGGCACAGCCAGTATTACAAATAAGTAAATTTAGGCTTAGAGTGTCCTAAATTGAATTACTGTTGTTTCCTCTTTTTCTTTTTTTCCTCTTTCTGTTTTCCTTCTGGCTTTCTTGCTTTCTGCTTAGGATTGGAACCAGGGCCTTAGAGATGCTCTGCATTTGCTTTAACTGAGCTATATTCCCAGCCTGAATTACTATTTTTGAAAGAGGGGAAAGCAAAAATTACAATTCACAGATATATGAAAACCTAAGTATTGTTTTGGCAGAGGATGGCTTTCATTAAAACTTTCAGGAAACAACTTATTATATGTGAAGTTGTTTTAAATGACTGTTGCAATCCTTCATTAAAATAGTCTGTCATTCAATACATTTTGTTTTTATCTTATGTATGTAGCTGTTACTTTTTAGTAAATACACTTCTTTGAACAGAATAATATTTGTTCTAGTAAAACTTGGTAATGTTTTTTTATTTTAAAGAGAAACAAAAGAGGACAGATCTAAGCAGATCAGAACAGAACAATGTAAGCAACACAGCACTTTACAACAAGACAATTGAATATTAACAGTAGCTATAATGTCTCTTTCTTTGAAATAGTTGAGCTTAGCTTTACACACAATAATGTCAAACATAACAAAATAGAATAAAGCCACTCAAGAAAATGAAAGCATTACAAGGCATTCTGAACCAAATAACCGAAGATGAACAATGGCTACACTGTATTATCTCATTTTCCATAAAAAATTTGTAGTAAAACTTTAATGTTACAAAATTTTTATTAAGAAAGATTAAGCTATTTTAGCAAGATATATACCAAGTTTTACTACTAACAATCATTCCCTTCCTTGGTGATCAACAGACAAACTTATGTCCTTACCTTTGTTTCTCACCTCCATGGTTTACAAAATGAACTGGCTCTTAAGAAGAAAGTATTATATTTTTTATGGAGCCCTGTCAAGGAACCTGGCCTCATTGAGTCTCCTACTTAATAGTTTGCAGTGGCTTCCCATCTTAAGGGTGTGAGTTGGCATGGTAGGTAGAGATGGTGTCACCCAGAGGGGCGGCTGAGCTCCCCACTCACCCTCCTGGGAAGGCTCAGTCTGATGCATGGCCAAGGCTTCATAGAATGAAAGGTTGGATTGGCTCTGAAGATTGCTTGAACGTTAATCAGTTCATGAAAGTATCTATCTCTGTCTATTCCCCTGATGTTATTGCCATAGGTATCCAACCCCTTTGGGAAAAATAGGTGGCCTATTAGTTTTCCTCTTGCTGGAACACAATACCTCACACCCCAGACTTAAAGAATTGAGAGGTTTAATTTAACTCAGGGTTTCAGTCCACGATCAGCTGGCTCCCAGGAAGCAATGTCAGGGCAGAAGGGTGGAATGTAAGCAAGATAACTTAGTTCCCAGGAGTGGGAGACAACTCCATTGACTCCCCTTGAATGCAAAACAATTACTGCAGCTTTGATTATTTGAGACATTTCATTATACTGATGTGTAGAGAGCTGGCTATGGTATTTCCGTCTGTCTTCAATTGGCTCTAAGCATTGCAAAATAAGGCTAACGGAGGTACTGGTATGTAATCTCTAAAGCTAAAAGACAAACCTGTTTCCTGGAAAAGTGTGAAGGATATGAGCACAGCGGGATGTTAGAGCTAATAGCTCCAGGTATGTGAACTGGGTAGGAGCCTCCAGGTAAAGAGGCTTCGACTCCCCGGGGCACAATAGTTTGCATTTCAAAAATCGAAGCTGACAGCCTCCCAAAACAATTCAGTTGCTACCTTAATTAGATTGTGTGGATTGATTCTTCTGCATATCTTACTTTTCTCCCCACCTGGCTAGCCCACTCAAGTTACTCAGGTAATTCCCGCCATCCTCCCTGTCGCTCATCCCTGAGCCACCCCCTTTCTTCACAAGACGATAAATTCTGGGAGAGGTCTGCACA
>PVLA01015129.1:0-26881 GCA_004027455.1 Hydrochoerus hydrochaeris | reverse complement strand
CTCATAGGTTAAAAGTCAAAGGATGCAAAACAGTATTCCATGCAACAGGAACCCAGAAAAAAGCAGGGGTAGCTATTCTATTTGCAGACAACATGAACTTCAAACCTAAAATGATTAAAAGAGATAGAGACAGTCACTACATACTTGTTAGTGGAAAAATTCAAGAGGAAGAACTAACAAATATAAATATATATGCACCAAATACAGGAGCACCCAACTATATAAGACAGATACTAATGGACATGAAAAACCAAATACACAAGAACACAATTATAACAGGAGATCTTAACAGACAATTGTCACAAAGAGATAGATCAACTAGACAAAAAGTCAGCAAAGAAACAAAAGAACTGAATCATACCTGTGAGCAATTGGACTTAGACATTTACAGAGTGTCCCACCAAACCACATCAGAATACAAATTCTTCTCAGCTGCACATTGGACATTCTCCAAAATAGACCATATATTATCCCATAAAACATTCTTAAGTAAATGCAAAGGTATTGAAATCATACTATCCATAATATCTGACCATAGTGCACTAAAATTGGAAATTAATGGCAAAAGAAATTGTAAAACCTGCACAAATACATGGAAATTAAATAACAGCCTTTTGAACAACCAGTGGGCTACAGATGAAATTAAAGTGGAAATAAAGCAATACCTACAATTCAAACAAAATATAGAAACAACATACTATAATCTGTGGGATGCAATGAAAGCAGTCTTAAGAGGGAAATATATAGCAATAAATTGTCATATCAGGAAAACAGAATGAACACAAATAAACAACCTAATGCTCCATCTCAAGATTTTAGAAAAAGAAGAGCAAGCTAAACCCAAAGCTCATAGGAGAGAGGAAATTGTAAAGATTAGAGCAGAAATCAACACAATTGAAACTAAAAAAAAAAAAACAAAGAATTAATGAATCAAAAAGCTTACTTTTTGAGAGAATAAACAAAATTGACAAACCTCTAGCTAACCTTATCAAGAGAAACAAAGAAAAAAACCCAAATTCACGCAATAAGAACTGAAAAGGGAGAAATTACTACAGATCTCATAGAAATTCAAAAGATCATGAATACCTACTTTGAAAATCTCTACTCTCATAGAGTGGAAAACACAGAGAAAATGGATAGATATCTAGAAACATATGCACTACCAAAGCTCAACCAAAAAGATATAGCAATTTTGAATAACATAGTATCAGCTATTGAAATTGAAAATGTAATTAAAAACTCAACCAAAAAGATATAGCAATTTTGAATAACACAGTATCAGCTATTGAAATTGAAAATGTAATTAAAAACTTACCAACAAAGAAAAGCCCAAGTCTGAATGGATTCACCGCTGAATTCTACAAGAAATTTAGAGAAGATTTGATGCCAATACTCCTTAAACTCTTCAATGACATTGAAAAGGAAATAATCCTCCCTAAATAATTCCTGGAGGCAAATAGTACTCTGATACCAAAACCAGAGAAAGATCCAAGCAAAAAAGAGAACTATAGGCCAATCTCACTAATGAACACTGATGTAAAGATTCTCAATAAAATACTGGCATATAGAATGCAGCAAATCATCAAGAAGATTACACATCATGACCAAGTGCGGTTCATTCCAGGAATGCAGTGTTGGTTTAACATAAGCAAATCAATAAATGTAACACACCACATCAACAGACTCAAAAACGAAAACCACATGGTCATCTAAATAGATGCAGAAAAAGCTTTCGACAAAATCTAACACATGTTCATGATAAAAACGCTTCAGAAACTTGGAATACACGGAGTCTACCTCAACCTTATAAAGGCCATCCATCTATGACAAACCAATAGCCAACATTATACAAAGTGGACAAAAACTGAAAGCTTTCACTTTAAAAATCAGGAACAAGACAAGGATGTCCACTCTCACCACTCCTGGGTATTTTCCCAAAAGAACTGAAAAGTTCATATCACAGTGATATATGTGCACCCATGTTCACAGTGGCACAATTTGTGATAGCTATATCCTGGAAACAACCAAGATGCCCAGCTACTGCAGAGTGGATGAAAAAGATGTGGCATTTTTATACAATGGAATATTACTCAGCTATAAAAAAGGATATCTTGAGGACTTCATAGGTGAATGGTACTTGAGACTATCCTCATGAGTGAAATAAATAAGAATCATATTTATAAAGATCATATTGTGTCTCTAGTGTAAAAAGTAAATAAAAACTACAAGCATAATAAAACCAAAATGTGTAATTGCTATTATAAAAAAGAGAGGAAAAGAAAGTGCTTTAAGGGATATAACTGCATGTATGTTTGAGTGTGTAATATAGATGACCATATTGCTAAATCTTTGTTAGATCTTTGAGCAGAACTGTTTGTCGTCTGACTGTTTGAATGACTACAATGTATCCTTTATCTTTGTAACTTGAACAATTACATCCAAGATGACAATATGTAATTTATAAATTAGTGATTTCTTGGTAGGGTTTTTTCTCATTTTCCTTTTTTTCTTTCTTTCTTTTAGAATTCTGTATTGTTGCTAACCTTTTTTTCTGTTTTGCTTTTTTTTTTCTCTGTAAATAAAATTTTTAAAATGTATAACTGTAATTCACCTATATGTATTCCTGCTTCTTCATTCATGTTTCTTATTCTTAAATTGTAGATTCTTTTGTCATCTTCTAGCCTTTGTATTGTTACTACCTGTATCCTTGTTATTTTTAAGAGATATTTCCTTTCATCATCACACACTGCCAACTTATCTTCAAGTTTTGAGAGTCTATCCTTAGTTTCTTATAAGGACTTTTGCCAGCTTTTAATGGAGTTTTTAATTTCCTGGTAGTCTCTTTGAATCTGCTTCATGTATTCTATAAGAGATATTTCCTTTCATCATCACACACTGCCAACTTATCTTCAAGTTTTGAGAGTCTATCCTTAGTTTCTTATAAGGACTTTTGCCAGCTTTTAATGGAGTTTTTAATTTCCTGGTAGTCTCTTTGAATCTGCTTCATGTATTCTATATTTTCTTTATATTCTTTATCGAATGTTTCTCTCCTTTTTTGTGTGTTCCTCCCTTGTTCCACCTGTATCATCCTGAGAGATGCTTCCTGAAAGCATTTCTTTTATTACTCTACTCATATCCTGCTTTACCTGATTTAATATTTCAGTTTTGAGCTCATCTACAAGGTCCCAAAGATATCTCTTAATGTCCATTGAAGCCATGTCTGATATTGTGTGTTTGCCACCCTCAGTCTCCCTTTTTTTCCCTTCTTCTGGATCAGTGCTCTCAGGGTTCTAGGCTGGGGGCCTCCTCCTGCCTCTCTCTCCTGTCATGGCCCTGGCTTTCTCCACACAGGCTACAGTGCAGGTCCCAGCCCCCTTCCCTGTTGGCCAAGTTTCCTCTGAAGCACACTGGCAAGGGACCTCCGCCCTCTCCAGCCTGCTCTTGTCACTGAGGTGTAAGCAGCCTGCATATGCCTGCCCCTCCCGGGCCAGCCAAACTTCAGGGGCCTCCACTCAGTGTTTGCTAGGCACAGGAAATCAATTTGGGACAGCTCATTTGGTCCCGGCCATGGGCGTGGCCCAGTCCAAGCAAATCCCACGAATCTGCTCTGAGGAAGGAGGAACCAACTGAAGTCACTGTCACTTCCACTTCAGGCTCCTCCTGCCTGATTCCAACGTGTCACCCATCTGGTCGCACCCTTCCTGTGGGGGGGTCTCATTCCCAGCACTGACCGTGGATTAATGGAGGTTCCTTCACCAGCTCTGCTATCCATTGGGCTCACCAACCTCTGACTTTAGCACTGCTGTGCTTCCTGTGAGTGGCAGCAGGAACGAGTTTGGGTGGCTCTGACATCTGGCGTGGATTCACGGGGGCGCAAACTTGGTGATTCACCATGAAAATGCTGTGTCCCATAATTTTTAGCTGTTTCAGTTGTAGTCCCAAAGTATTTGATGAGCTGTTTTACATTTTAATTTCTTCCTGTGTCAAGAGGATCCATCTCCCTCTGTCTGGGTCTCTCCAGGGTGTTTTATTCTTGCATATGAGTTGTTTCTCTCGGGAGGCTTTGTATTTTGTTGCTTACTGATCGGCCATCTTGTCTTTCTCTAAATTTGTCCTTTTTTTCTTGATTCTTGTTGGATTGTTGAACATATCTGTTTGCCCTCTCACTGCTTGAGTGTCCACTTTGTGTGCTTTAATTTTGTAACTTGAAAAACTATTTCTAAAAGAACAACATGTAACTTATCAACTAGTGATTTCTTACTGTTTATCTTCTTTTCTTGAAATTCTGCAATATTTCTATCCTTTTTCTATTTTTTCTCTTTAAATAAAAATAAAATAAAATAAAATAAAATAAACCAGGATTCAAACTAGGTTTGTTTCGCCCAAACAATGTCTGATCCACTGTCTTCACTTTCTGGAATCTTCTCTTTTCTTTTTGTAGTGTATCCTCCTATAAAGCCACACTTGCAACTTTTTTTGACATTTTCTTTTTATCCTATCCTTATGGCTACTTGATACCAGCCACAGAGTCTAAACATATAGGACCTAAAAATTCTCCCCAATCCCAGTATTCTTTCTTCCTGTCAAGAGTTTCGTTAAATGCACATTTTGTAAAGGGACTATAGATTTTCCCTGAAGCCCATCAAAGAAGGGCTTTCAGTCACCTGCTAATTTCAACTCATCTGAAATAAGCTTGTGATTTAAACAATCCTAAAGAACACTCTCTATGAATCTTGATTTTTTAAAAGTGACCTGTAGGATTAAGGAAGTACACAGAAGGGGAAGCAGAGTTCAGAGATTATTCCTTTCCTGACTAGTTCAACTCAGCTTCAGGCCTACCTCAAGTGAAAACAAAAAAAAACAAAACAATCCTGACAAGTAGTGAGAAATAATAATTATAATCAGACATTTTATAAATTTAAATATTGACTTACACAAATACATGAAAATTGGTGTTTAAATAAATTACTGCTAGTAATAATGAGTATTTTGGCTTTGAAGCAGCCTAGCTTAGGTTGAATTGCAGCTCTGCTATAGAATGTTGGGCAAAGTACTTTAATCTCAAAGACTTCTATCTGTAAATTTGGTATGAGAATGATGCTATATTGAGAATTAAATAAGATGATATATCTAAAATGCTTAGCACAAAACTAATCACATGATTTTCAAAAAAATGTCACTATTGCTTTTATGTGGTAACTTTTATATATCCTCTCTTAGAATATTATTGCTTCTAACAACCAATCTCTGAGCTAGAAAGATGAAAGTGAGTCTGAGTGAACCCTCCTAAAATACTTTGGTCTCTTTCATAGTTCTGCCTTTAATCATCAGATTTCTAGTTAATGAAATGGTCTTGTCAAAATTTCCTGAAGGAAAGTTTCTCTGATTTTGAAAAAAGAAAGACTTTTTTTTCTGGACCTACTATCCTTATGCTTATGAGTAGTTTTCTTGACAGAGAAGTGACCCCCAACCCTATTTTGCTCTAGAATGGTCAGTCTTTGTGTTGCTAATTACTGAGCCTATCTCAACAACATAAATGTTCCCTAGTGTATGCAGTGATTTTCTATATGTGGGCACTTAGAGGAAAAAGCCAAAAAAAGCTAAGATGTATAAAGTAGCAGACAGTGCTCTATAAATTTATTTGATCCTCATCTTATAAAAATCCTAGGAATAATGAAAGATTGATCTCCTTGCCTCCCACTCTCACTGCTAACAATAAATCAAATGTTCTGAAATATCATGAAATTTAATATAGGGAGATTTAGAAGTCCCTTGAGATACTTTCTCAGAAGCTGGGTTTTTATTTTTGGTTTGGTTATCATTTTATTATATATTCTATTTATCTTTCAAGAAACCTAAATGGTTAATAATATAACATATATAAATTATGGCCAATAGAAACCAGAGCAAAATTTAGAAAAAGAGGATAATCCTAAAACTGTAATTACTTAAATTTTTTCTTTAATATCTTGGCAGCCAAAGCAAAGAAAATATTAAAGGGTTTATATAATTTTAATCATAATATAAAATGCTAAAGGAAAATAACTTTAATATTAATGTAACACAGCTATTAAAAAGAGATTTTGGCTTAGTGGTCTTGGAAAACTGAGGAACAGAGTCTTCTGAAGGACAAGTAGAGTGGGAAAGGAATATATAACCAAAGAAGTAAAAGTTGGGGAAGTAGGTATAATTTTCACATCAAGGTCTGAAAAGATTTCTGAGTCTTTCAATGTTTGTGGATATAAAGTTAAAAATTTAAAAAACAGGTAAATCAGACAATAATTGGACAGTAGTCATTATGAGCTATTCATTTACTCAGTCAGTCAACAAATATAGATTTAGTGCTTACCACTCCTCAATAATGTTGCAGAAAATAAAATCATAGTAATAAATAACACAAGTTAGTATGAGAACAGAATATTTGTGAAATTTGAAATTTTCAGAAGATAACTAGAAAATAAACTTGAAAAAGAACCAGCCAAAAATTGCACACTAAATATAACTGAAGTAAATAACTTCATGAATGCATTTTAAAAAACGTTATTCAAGTCCTAAAAAAAAACAACTTTCAACCCAGAATGATGTACCCTGCAAAACTTTCTTTGAAATTTAATGCAGAAATAAGATACTTCCATGACAAAGGACAACCGAAGAAATTCATGTCTACCAAACCAACCCTAGAAAGAGTACTGAAAGACATACTGGATAGAGATAAAAGTGACTACAATTTCCAGAAAAACAACAGAAAGAAACCAGAAAACAGAAAACCAACAGGAAGAAAATAACATAACAAAGTATCAGTTACATTAATCAATGTAAATGGTCTCAATTCACTTAATAAAAGAAATAGATTGACAGAACAGATCAAGAAACAGGATCCAACAATATGCTGTATACAAGAAACACATCTGACTCAAAAGCAAACTTATAGATTAAAAGTCAAAGGATAGAAAAAATAGTCCATGTGACAGGAACCCAGAAAAAAGCTATTCTATTTGCAGACAATGTGAACTTCAAACCAAAAATGATCAAAAGAGATAAAAAGGTCACCAAATACTTGTCAAGGGAATAATTCAAGAAGAGCTAACAATCATAAACATACATGCACCAAATACAAGAGCACCCAATTATATAAGACAAATACTAATAAATATGAGAAACCAAATAAGCAAGAACACAATTGTAATTGGGGACCTTAATACCCCATTGTCACAAAGAGATAGATCACCTAGACAAAAAGTAGGCAAAGAAATAACAGAACTGAATCAAACCTGTGAGCAAATGGACTTAGCAGATGTTTACAGAGTGTTCCACCCAACCACATCAGAATATACATTCTTCTCAGCTGCACATGGGACATTCTCCAAAATAGACCATATATTATCCCATAAAACATTCTTAAGTAAATGCAAAGGTATTGAAATCATACCATGCGTATTATCTGACCATAAGGCACTGAAATTGGAAATTAATGGCAAAAGAAATTGCAAAACCTGCATAAATACATGAAATTAAATAACAACCTCCTGAACAATCAATGGGTTACAGGTGAAATTAAAGAATAAATAAAGTAATACCTACAGTTCAATGAAATGCAGATACAACATAGTGAAACTTGTGGGATGTAATGAAAGCAGCCCTAAAAAGGAAATATATAGCAATAAATTGTCATATCAAGAAAACAGAGAGTTCCAGCGGAGAATGCAGTGAGAAACGGAGTGCGGCCTGCTTCCCCAGGGTCCTCCAGGACCTTCCTCCGATGGCGGTGGGTGACCTGGGGGACCCAAGGATGGACCTCGCTTCTGCCCTATTGGCCTTCAGACCTCGCACTGTGACTGCCCCCTGGCTGGACCTAGGCATGGAAGCAAGGAAACAGCATTCTCACACCACCTCGATGGCCTGATGGCGGCAGTGGCCTTGGAGCCGGAACCCCTCGGGCTTCAGGCTCACACCCTGCAAACCTAGGCGAAGACTCTGCCAGCCGTTGAGGACGTGGCGCCTTCCAGTGGCTCGCAGCGCGGCATGGTAAGAATGGCGACCTCCAAGCTGCTGCAGAAGACCGTTACATCTAGGGCCCGAGAAGGCGGGACTGAAAGCTCTGCCACGTCGGGCCACAGAACTGCGCCGATCCGGGTCCTGGGGTGACTGCTGCGTCCCAGTTGGAGGAGACCACACCTTCTGGCCACAAAGACGAATAAAGGCCCCACCTGCCCTGGAAGGTGAGGGAACTCAGGCCCAGGACCAGTGGAAGGACTGGCGGGCCATAGGCTGTTGCCAAAGAGAGAAACAGAAAATAACATTCCACGTTTGGCTAGTTGGAAATACCCATCGCCCTTTCGGAAGATTTAATGGCTGTTTTTAGAAGGCCTGTGTATGTAATATGAAAAAGCTGCTCTCAACATTCCCCTCAACCTTTTAAAAGAAAATTTGCTGCATGTGGACAGTATAGATGTAAAGGGGTTGCCGAGATATGATAAAATAGTTAGGAAAACCACGTCTTGGAAATGCCCCCCCCCCTTTTTTTAATGACAGAAAAGAAACACCTTCTAGAAGCGACATATTGAATGGAGTTCATTAGACCATCTGGAGAAGCGACACTAGGTGATAACTTGTCCACATTCGTTCCGTCAGTTGGCGGACACTGAGCAGAAAACAAGAGAAGAAGGTCCTGTACCAGACTGGTTACATGTAGAAGATGTTCCTATTGTAACCAATGTGTTGTGTGTGCATTTATATATATATATATATGTATTTTTTTTTTTGGACAATGTTAAGTACTTTATTGAACTATCTGGTCGTTCAAGATATTCTCAATTGCCTGATACACATTAAAAAGTAGTGAAATAACACATTTTGTAAATTTCTTGTTAGAACTCAGATAGTGTTATTTGAGGGGGAGGATGTGAGGGGGATGAGGGAGATATAAGCAAACCCCCTCTTGAGTATACACATTGTTCATGCAGTGGTTCTTGGAAGAGAAGGAAATGGAGAGCACTGTGCTAGTGCACCTACAGCAAGGCAAGTTACCACTGTCTCCTAGGTCTGTGGGTTTTATTTTACTTTGCTGTGTATGTAGGGTATGTAAAGCGCAAATGAAACCTTTTACAACAGGTAGTCTTCCTAGATGTTAAAGAGGTTGCCAATTTTGATAAAAGTAGTTAGTAAACTGATAGATTTTGTATTGAAATTCATGGGGAAGATTGTCTTCTGAAAGTTTGAGCATTTTAGCCCACTGGGTTGGTGGAGAAAGGAAGGGTTTTAGACTCATATATTCAACTATTGTTTGTTACATGTGTGCAGTTTAATGAAGACTGCTGTGCAAATATAATGGACAAATTGAGTCCTTACTTGAAACATCTAGTCATATCTAGATGTTTAGAAGTGCCCAATGTATGTTAAATGTAGAGGTAGTAAAATATCACTTTGTAAATAATGTTTTTGCTAAAGTTCATATGAAATACTGCCTTTTGGGAATGGAATGGTTAAACCACCTCTTGAGCAATATGATACTGCCTGTACTTGTTCAGTGGCTTGGAGGAGATGGGAGGGAAGCAATTGCAAAAGGTATTAGGTTAGTGCGATTGTACTTGGACATTTTGAGACATCTTTTTTTCTGTGTTTTGTGGGTTTTGTTCCATTGTGTATATAATGTATATAATGGATAAATCCAAATTTTGCAACATCTAGTTCCTAAATTTAGGAGTTTGCCAGTGTATGACAAAGTAGTAAAGTTAGCACATTTTGTACACTGTGTAGAAATATACAGAGAAGCTTGCCCCCTATAAATGAATTTTGGATTCAGCCATCTCTAACATTACATATGCCTGTACTTGTCCACTGAGTTGAAGCAGAGAGAAGCAAATGGGGCCAAATGGTCATACTTACAAGATACCTCAGATTACAACCATTGGTATATGTGCGATTTTGTCAGTGTTGTATGATAGCAGACAAGTTCTTATATGAAAAATCTATTCAATATGTAGAAATGCTTGATACATTGAAAGTAGTAGTAGTAGAATAACTTTGTAAATAGATTTTATAAACTAATAGAAAATGCTATGTTTGCAAACAGAATGTTTAAACCACCTCTGAAAAAAAAAGAAAACAGAATAAGCACAAATAAACAACCTAATGCTTAATCTCAAGCTTCTAGAAAAAGATCAAGTCAAATCCAAATCTCATAGAAGAGAGGAAATTATAAAGAGCAGAGCAGAAATTAATGCAATCAAGGCAAAAAAATACAAAGAATTAATGAATCAAAGAGTTGGGTTTTTGAGAGACTAAACAAGATTCAGAAATCTCTAGCCAAACTTATCAACAAAAATAAAGAAAAAACTCAAATTCTTGCAATAAGGAATGACAAAAGAGAAGTTACTACAGATCCCATGCAAATTCAAAAGATCATAAATATCTACTTTGACAATCTTTACTCACATAGAGTGGAAAACACAGAAGAAATGGACAGATTTCTAGAAACGTATAAATTACCAAAGCTCAATCAAGAAGATATAACAATTTTGAATAACTCAATATCAGCTATTGAAATTGAAAACATGATTAAAAACTTACCAACAAAGAAAGGCCCAGGTCCTGGTAGACTCATGGCTGGATTCTAAAAGAAATTTATAGAAGATTTAATGCCAATCCTCCCCAAAATCTTCAATGAAACTGAAAGGGAAGCAATCCTTCCTAACACATTCCTGGAGACAAGTATTACTCTGATACCAAAACCAGAGAAAGACCCAACTAAAAAGGAGAACTATAGGCCAATCTCACTGACGAACACTGATGTAAAGATTCTCGATAAAATACTGGGCAAATAGAATGCAGCAAATCATCAAGAAGATTATGCCTGATGACCAAGTGGGATTCATTACAGGAAAGCAGGGATAGTTTAACATATGCAAATCAATAAATGTAATACACCACAACAAAGTGAAAAACAAAAACCACATGGTCATCTCAATAGATGCAGAAAAAGCTTTTGATAAATCCAACACTTGTTCATGATAAAAAAAATCCTACAGAAACTCAGAATAGATGGTATCTGCCTCGATCTAATAAAGGCCTTCTATGACAAACCAACAGCCAACATTATACTAAATGGACAAAAACTGAAAGCTTTCACTCTAAAATCAGAAATAATACAAAGATGTCCACTATCACCACTTCTATTCAATATAGTGCTGGAAAAATAGAGCAATCAGACAAGAGAGAGAAATAAAAGGAATAAAGATAGGAAAGGAAGAAATTAAATTTTCACTATTAGCAGATGCCATGATACTCTACATAGAAGATCGCAAAAACTCCATTAAAAGACTTCTAGAGGTAATAAACAAATTCAGCAGTGTAGCTGGATACAAAGTCAACCTCAAAAATCAATAGCATTCCTGTACACAATAATAAACTCACTGAGAGAGATATTATGGAAATATCGCCTTTCATAATAGCATCCAAAAAATTAAATATTTAGGAATCAACCTAAGAATGTAAAACACCTATATGCTGAAAATTATGCTATGCTAAAAAAGGAGGTTGAAGAGGCTATTAGAAAATGGAGGGATATTCCTTGCCCTTGGTTAGGAATAACCAACATTGTGAAAATGGCCATATTCCCAAAACTGTTACATAGATTTAATGCGACTCCAAACAAAACACCATTAACATGCCTTACAGATCTAGAGAAAACACTTAAAATTCATTTGAAAACAGAAATGCAAAGGAAATTCTGGGCAGCAAAGGCAAGACAGGAGGCATCTCAATTCCTGACTTGGATTATACTACAAAGCTACAATGATATAATCAGCATGGTACTGGCAAAGAAACAGACCTGAGGATCAATGGAACAGATTAGAAGATGCAAGCACAACTACAAAGACACTCAGCCGCCTGATATTTGACAAAGGGACTAAATATGTCTGCTGGAAGGATAGTCTCTTTAATAAATGGTGTTGAAAAAATTGGCTTTTCACATGCTGAAGACTGAAACTAGACCCATGTGTATCACCATCAGTAAACTAAAGTCAAAATGGATCAAAGATCTAAATATTAACACATAAGTACTTAATCTACTGGAAGACAAGATAGGTAGAAATCTTTGAGACATAAGGGGTAGGGAAAGAAATCATTAACAAAATGCAAACCACATGGGAAGTACTTCAAAGAATGAACAACTGGGATCTCATTTTTGCACTTCAGAGGAAATCACCAACAAAGTGAAAAGAAGACTCACAGAACGGGAAAGAATTTTAGCCAGCAGTCTCTCAGACAAAGGACTTACATCCAGAATATATAAAGAACTGAAAAACATCAAGCCCCCCAAATTCAAAGACCCTCTCCAAAAATGGGCATCTGAGAGGAACACATAGTTCTCAGATGAATATATACAAATGGCAAATAAATACATGAAGAAATACACACCATCACTGTTCATTCAAGAAATGCAAATTAAAACAGCACTGAGATTTCATCTCACTCCAGAAAGAATAGCTAGTATCTAGAAATCAACTGATAACAAATGTTGGTGAGGCTGCAGGGAAAAAGGAATACTTCCCCACTGTTGGTGAGAGTGCAGACTGGTGCAGCCACTGTGGAAATCAATATGGAGACTCCTCAAAAAACTAGGATTGGAAGTTCCATTCAATCCAGCTAGTCTCCTCCTAGATATTTTCCCAGAAAAACTGAAAATGTCATGTCATTGTGATACATGTGCACCCATGTTTATAGCAGCATAATTTGTAATAGCTATATTTTGGAAACAACCAAAATGCCCATTAACCGCAGAATGGATGAAAAAGATGTGGCGTTTGTATACAATGGAATACTACTCAGCTATAAAAAAGGATGACATTGAGGCTTTTGTAAGTAAATGGAGGCAACTTGAGACTATTCTTATAAGTGAAATAAATCAGACTCACATTTGTAAATATTGTATCATCTCTGTAGTATAAAAATAATAGTAAAAAAATGAAGGAGTAATAAAATCCAAAATGTCTAATATTGAAATAATGAAAGGGAAAGAAAGGGCTCTAAAGGGTATAACTGTGTGTATGTTTAAGTGTGCAATAGATAAGCATACTACTAAGTTTTTGTTAATTTATCAAACAGAATAATTTGTACTGTCATTGATTGTCTACTTTTTATGCTTTGATTTTGTAACTTGAACAACTATTTCTAAGATAACAATATGTAATTTATCAACTAGTGACTTCTTATTTTTTTGAAATTCTGTATTATTTATACCATTTTTTGTTTTGTTTTCTTTAAATAAAAAATCAAAAAAATAAATAAAATAAAAAACATAATTGAAAAGTAAATTGTTAAACTGTAAATTGTATCAGGATAACATATCTCAAATGCTGCTTGGAGAGACAAAAGGATAGAATACAGAGGGACAAGAGATATGTTGTTAAAAATAGATAATGAGAAGGTATAATATAAAGGAAACTAGAGTTACAAAAGAAGAGCAAGAGGTAGAAACAATGTTGAAAAGACGGAATTTTTGGTTGGGGATGTTGCTTAAGAGTAGAACCCTTGCCTAATACGCATGAGGCCATGGGTTCCATTTGCAGTACCACGCACACACGTGCGCACACACACACACACACACACACACGATGGAAAATATGATTCCATATTTACGCTGACCAATAAACTCCAGGCAGAAAAAATAAAATGAACTTTATCTCTAGAGACATCACAGTTAAGATGCATAATACAATAGACATGAGAAAAGCTTAAAAAAAGAGAATAACAGTAAAATGAAATTTTGAATGTGGTGACATGCTATCAGTTTAGAAATCTACACCAACTAAAAATTATTCTCCCAGAATACATTTAGAGTTTAAATCAAATCAAAACTGCAACAATGAGCCAAAAGTGGTCTTCATGCAAAGAAAAGACTAAACAATGTGTTTTTAGCCAGAGGCAAATAAAGCATCCCAGAAAAATCAGAGATAAAGGAAAAATGAGCAACAATAAAAATGCTAAATGCGACAATAAATCTAAATGGATGCCATCTGTGTAAAATAATAACTTTTCCAAGTAAAAAAGAGTTATAATGCACAATTAAAAATATTTAAGAATGAGATTGGTTAAGTAGATTTAAAATTCTTGCATTGTCTAGGCAGTGTGTAAATATAAATTAATAAACCTTACAAAGAAATGAAGAATGTTTTTAATTGTTTAGGGTAGTCAGTTAAAAATAATAAAATTGTACAAAAGTGTTTTTACTAAGAATTAAAAAATGAAACCATAAAATGTAGAATCATTTCAGAAGAAATCAAGAAAAGAGCAAAATGAGCTCAAAATAGGTAGAACAAATTAAAATATATGCTAAGATATTGATTTCACTTCAAATACAACATTAACTGCATTCACTTAAGATGAACTTGAGTGCTGCAACTTAAAGACAAAGATTATTTTATTGGATCTTTTTAAATGAAGAGTTATATGAAGAGAATTTTAAGGCATATGCCTAAAATTCAAAGCTATAGAAAGGTTGGATGGTATTAAAATAGATATATCTTGCAAACAAGAACCAACACAGAGTCAATATTTATTTATTACTAGCAGAAGAACTAAACTTAAGAACCATAAGAATTATTAGTAATGCTTTAGAATACAGTATATGACCATGGAGCCAAGGCACATTAGTCAGTTTTCCCACTATTGGGCAAAACACTTGACACCAGGAACTTAAACAAGGAGAGGTTTCAGAGGATTCAGTCCATAACCAGCTAGTGCAAAGGCAGGAACTAACGGTGGAAGGGCATGGTGTAGAAAATAGCTTAGTTACATCATAGAAGGCACAAGCAGAGCAAAGCAATGACACCAGAGAAAAGGAGGACAGGGACCAGATATAGATCCAAAAGTCACACCTCCATCATCTACCTAGATACCGAGAAGTGTGATTTTTCTAATACCCTACAAAGCTGCTAAGCTGATCATGCTGACAATTAGGTTTAACCATCACATTAAGCACCAGAAGTTTACTAAGTACTATTATTGATTCTTATGCATTCTGAAAATATATTTGATAATTATATATTTTATAAGGCTTAAGGCACTGAAAACAAAAAGGCAAATGTCATCTTGACAATGACATTTTGGGCCAGATACCACTTTGTTATGGGGACTGTCCCATATGCAACAAGTCATTTGTAGGATCTCTGGCCTGCACATCCTAGATGGCAACAATACTTCTCCTCACTTTTGGTATCTAAATATTTCTGTAGACTTGTCTAATATCCCTAGGGTAAAAAATCTTCCCTAGTTGAAAACCTCTACCTTAGATCAATTTTTATTAAAATAGTCATGCTTGTTATATAAAATCCATATCCATCCCTCCATCCTTTCATCTATCCTGTCTGTAAGTATTTACTGGATGCATATTCTATGCCAGACAATGTTCTATGTGCCTGATACATGCCAGTGAAAAGAGACAAAAATCTTTGACTTTATTTAGCAATTTAGGAAGACCACGTGGGAAAAAGAACTGATCAAAAATGTCTAAAAGTATATCAACACACTTAGGATAGCTAAGATGACTGCACTACAAACTCTATAAGTTCTTGGAACAAAATAACATTCATAGGATTGGAACAATTGTGCATATTATTGCATAGTGATCCAAGGAACTCTTGAAGATCAGTATGTAAAATAACAACCCTAGTTATGCTCATATCACCTTGCTTTGAAGGCCTATATTGTCAGTGTTTTGGGCTCTTGGCTATCGTTGCTCATAAGTCTTTTTCTTTTGTGTTTTTCTAGGAATTTGTTTTGTTTTGTCTTGGTTTGTTTCGTTTTTTCCCTCTAATACAGAAAGGATAGATATACATGTAGAGATTTATTCATGCATAGAACTTCTAAAAAGTTTATGAGAATTGATAATATAATGTACGATGAAATAAACAGCTACTTTGAAGAAAAAGAGACACTAACATACCCAGTGCTGATTCCATAGCATCATGATGTGAAATCCAGCAATACCACTATTCCTTGTTCAGAGTGATTTCAGTCTGTTTTGTTTTGTTTAATTTCAACATACATGAAGGTATGGAAAGCTATTTTGAAAAGAATAAGAGACACTATGGCAACCATTGTTGACTTCCTTATTGTCTGGTCTTGAAGACCTAAAGCGCCTTCATCATCCTGTTCTGATCAGTTCTATACTATTTTGTTTTGTATTAATTGATTGTATGTGGAGATATGGACAACTATTTGAAAGAAAACAAGAGAAAATATGATAGACAGTGAAGATCTCCAGTGGTCTTTCTTTGAAATCTGTGTCTCTCACATTGTTATCTTATGATGTTTTGTTATGTTTAATTTTACACTCTTTAAAAATAAAAAAAAAATTTCAATGAGAAAGAACTGATCATCTAAATGAACAACTGCTTAAACAAGTTGCATGAGAGCTACATTATGTATTCAATTAAAGCTTGATTGATTGATTGATTGATTGATTGCAGTGTTGGGAATCCAATGCAAAGCCTCATACATGCTAGGCCAGGGATCTACCACTGAGCTACACCCACAGTCTGTAAAGTGTCTCTTTCAAATGTTTCTCATGATTTACAGGGTTTAGATTCTGGAAAATCTGAGCATGATTTTGAAATAATTTGAACTCCACTTTCATAAAAAGGCAAAAAGCTCTGACACTCTCTGATTTTATGAAGAGACAACTTCATCCTTTAACAAGTGAAGTGGAACCACCCTTTTGAAGATAAACAAGTGTTCCTTTATCTCCTGAATCAAGCTATTAATTACTTGGCTAGAAAAACTAAAATTTTCAAGTATTTAACTAGTGATACCAAAGCACTGTTCACGGACCACCGTAACATGTGGAGCAGGGTCATTTTGCAACATTTAAATTTGATAGCCACCCAGCACCAGTTTGTCTTTAATTTCAATAAGATCATATATACAAATTGAAAGTCAGAACCCAAATTATTTAATTTAGCTAAGCACAGGAAAATAGTTATATTCCTCTAGTTAACTGGAGGCACTGTTTTTAAACTAGGGTTTTAAAAAACTCATCATTGCATCCAGAGCAACATTTTATAAATATTCTCTCCCCTTTTCATTTCAAAAATCTATCTCATGAAATTTTAAAATTAGAATTGTAAAAGAAGCAATAACCTATAATTCAACACTCTCTTCTTTACTCACCCTCAAATAAGAAACATCAGAAAACATGATCTCATTCTCATAAAAGTAGTGACAAGGAAAGCATTTAGTCAAGTTTTGGAACTCACTAATTCTATATTAGCTAAGCTTACATCACTTACATAAAACCACAGAGCCCACAAGGGGGTTTCCATTAGGAAAGCATTGGCTTGTGTCCCATTTTTTTAAAGGTCACTAAATGTTATTTTAAATGTATGTCTCCTAATAAACTAAGCCAGTAAAGGCAGCATTGACAACCAAAGAAAAATAGACTATTTTCAAATCAAGGTCAAATGTTAGAAAGGCATTTAATGAGTTTTAAGGATGGGGTATACTTTTCTTTAATATTCAATAGAGATACAAAATAAACTATCGATATAGAATAAGAACAAAGTAGATCTCTAATGTTCAAGAGACACAGAACAGCAAATGACATGAGATTAACTACTTGGATTTCTCATGGCTCTTGGGGCAAAATGGATACTTCAACCTAAATCACTAGATTGTGGAGAGATTTGGGAATGTTCTTGACTAACACTTTTTGGACATTTCTTCATTTTCAAATTTTCTAACCATCTTGAAAAAGAGTTTAAAGTGCTGATAAAAGTTTTCATGCAATGCAAACAATTTCATTTCCTCAAGGAGTTTCTTACATACAGTTGTACTTTCTAAGCCACTCAAAGACATGGACATGTTGAAATTTGTAACAGCGATTCTCCAAGTGTTCAACTTCGCAGAACTATTTCTCTTAATCCAAAAGTAAATTGTCTTCTTAGGAATATATGTTAAGTACGTGATATAACTGGATGTAGCTGTTCAAAAAAGGAAATTACTCTATGGATGGTGATGAGCCCATTTCCAAATGATGAATGATGAGCATCATTCAAAAATAAAATAGCTCTCTTCACATGACTTTATATTAAGCACAAAAAAGGTGAAATAACAAAAGATACTGAATGCACTTATGAAATATTTAGGCTTTGTGAATCAGACAAGAACTAGGCAGAGATTTCAGCAAATCAGTCTATATAATGGTAAACATCAGACTGGAATCAAAGACACCACTACAAGGTATGCTGCAGTAAATAAAAATCAGCATTTGCTATGAATAGAGAAACCATTCCAAACTAAAAGTACCCAAGGAAAGGATCATTAGGATAAGTACTAGATGACAAGCTGAGTAAAGAGTCTAAGAAAAATGAAGTCTATGATGAGAGGCTCTATTTTCAGACAAATGCAGTCTTGGCAATGAGAAAACAATTGAGCTCCAAGAGGGAAGAAAAGGGAAAGACACAAATAAACAGAGAATCAAAAGTGAAGATCCTGGGAAAGCAGGGCTCCTTTGGTGAGATAATATGTTATTTTTGTTTTATTGTATAACTGAGGTAGATGAGAAGAATATAAATGGGTCTGCAGAGAAAATAAGGTGGAACAAACTATGCAGGCAAATGGTACACAGACAAAAGAACAATGTGCTTCTGCTGTCCTTGTTCTCTTGTTGGTAGAGATAAGTGGTTATTCTGTTAGTTGCAAGTTAAGATCATTCAATCGATCACATGGTTTTTGAAAGCTTGCCAATACATCTCTGAATTTGGGATAGACTGAATATCAGTTAGCTCAGACCAATCCTTAAATTGAAAAGAAAATAACACTTAAACTATATTGTATGCCAAGACAGAAGCACAGGATTTATATACACAATCTCACTCTAATTATTCACCACCCATTCCCTTTCTGCTGACTACCAGGTATTCTGTTGAGACACTTTTCCAACAACGTTATTATACAAGTGTCACTATATTGCCAACTTAGAGAATAAAAATTATGAGACATAGAGTAACTGACTGATATGTCCAAGGTCACAAAACTGGTAAAATAGGCAAAATTAATTTTGATTTAGAACAGTGAAATCAGATCTCTATTCTTCAAATGATTTGTATTTCTGGGAAAGTTGTTACATTCTTTCCTCTCCTATGTTTCTCATACTGTAAAGGGGGAAAATGTTTCCATTATTCTTAAATTTGATTTATGAGAACATCAACAATTTCCTGAAGAAAAAAAGGGGGAAACTGATGAGATGGAATAGGTGCTACAAATATTATCCTCCATAAATAATCCAAGTACAATTTTTCTCATGACAACACTATTGCTTTTCTCCCTGTATTTTTTTCTTATAAAAACATAATGTGCCTGTAAACCTCAAGAATATACAAATGCTTAAGATTCTTAACTTTGACACAGACTCTGCTTATGAAAGCTACAAATTTTACCAGTGATGTTGAACATTTTTTTTACATATTTATTTGCCATCTGTACTTCTTCATCTTGAGAAGTGCCTTCATTTCAGATGTCCATTTTTGGATTAGGTCTTTAAATTAGGGGGATATGATTTTTTCTGAGTTTCTTGTATATTCTAAATATTAGCCCTTGGTCTGAGGAACAGCTGGCAAATACTTTTCCCACTCTATAGGTTGTCTCTTCACTCTGTTGGTGGTTTCTTTTGCTGTGTCAAAGCTTTCTAATAAAATGAGATCTCAGTTGTTGATTCTTTATAATATTTCCTGTTTAATTGGGATTTTTTTTTCTTAAAGTCTTCACCTATACCTATGTCTTCGAGTTCTTCCTATTCTCTTTTCCAGCAGATTTATGGTTTCTGTTTTAATATTTATATTTCTGATTCATTTTGATTTTTGTTCAGTGCATGGTGAGAAATACAGGCCTACTTTTGAGAGGTACAAATTAAAACAATTGTGAGATTCCATCTCACTCCCCCAAAAAATGGTTATTATCAAGAAATCAAATAACAAATGCTAGTGGGGCTGTAGAGAAAAGGAACCTTTTCTCCACTGCTGGTCTAAGTGTAGACTCGTACAGCCACTGTGGAAATAAGTGTGGGAATTCCTCAAAAAACTAAAACTAGAGGTTCTATTTGATCCAGCTATTCCTCTCTTGGTATCTTCCCAAAAGAATTAAAAGCATCATAGCACAGCCATATATGCACATCCATGTTTATAGAAGCATAGTTTTCAGGAGTTAAATATTGGAAACAGCCCAAATTCCCATCAACCAATGCATGAACAAAGATGTGGTTTTTTTAAATATAATGGAACACTACTCAGCCATAAAGAAGAATAAACTTGAAACATTTCTAGGTAAATGGATGAACCATGAGACCACATTCTTAAGTATAAGTATCCAATCATTTCACTGGTGAGAAACTGAAAATGTAAATAAGGACCAAGATGTGTAATAGGTATTGTGAAATAGGAAAAAAGTGGGGGTGGAAGGAAAGGAAAAGAAGGAAAACATGGAAACAAAGCTTTTGTTAATAAGGAGGGGAAGAGAAGTTAAAGGAAGGGGAAAGGAACCGGGGAAAAAAAAGACTCAAGATATATCATGCACAGGCACAAATTCCTTATGATGACTGTGATCATTATGTATAACTAAATTGCATCACTAAATTAATTAAGAAAAAAGGTACAAATTTAATGAACATTAACATGATGAGTTTGAAACTGAAGGAAAGTAGCAACAGTGAAACGTGCATTACTGGCCATAATTCACTCTTTTTTAAGGATATTTCTTGAGTCTACTCTGAGCAAAACGCTTTCTCAAAAGCTGTCACACTGATCTGTGTCTACATAACTATTTCATCTAAACCTGAGTTTCATGTCCAACATGTAACCAGCCAATGTAAATGGGAAAATTTATGAAGACAAAATTTATGAGCAACTAAAAATAACATAGGAAAGACTAGCATTCCCAAATATCTCCAAAATAAAATTTAATGTTAAAGTAACATGCAAAAACTCCTCTCCTATTTTTAGATCAGCTGATAAATATATGTTTAACAAGCTTTGTTAATGGCATACAAGCAGCAACATCTACAATGAGGCTAAGAGAACAAGGCTAACTCCATTAAGCAACATGTAAACTTCAGCCTCCAACTGGGTACTCATTCATTGTATTCACATATTAAAACTCCAGTTTCTATGTAAAGCATTGTTTTCAGAGTTTACAAGAATTACCTGCTCCTTGAATATCATCTCAGTCAAGGAGACAGTAAAATTCTCAGAACCCAAAATTCCAGTGAGATAAAAAGTGTCTTTTGTTTTGTTTTGTTTTTGTCTCACACAGCAGGGACAGCCCCTGCCTGTTGCTCCTAGACAAAGAATAGATTCCTGTGAGGCAGTGTGGTGAGATGGGAGTCCTGAGCTGGAGCTCAAAGTCCGCAGCATACGACTCCACTCCACAACTGCGTAATTCAGGCCAGTGGTTCTCCATGTGTGGTCTCCAGACTTGCTGCATCAGCATCACTTGAGGACTTAACAGAAATGCAAATTCTTGGGTTTTGCAGCCTACCGACTAGACACTCTGGGAGTGGGGCCCAGCCTTCTAGGTTTTAACAAGCCTTCCAAAGGGATTCAACAATGTGAATTCAAGTGTGAGCACAAGTGTTTCAAGCAAATTACTTCTCTGGAGCCTCAACAGCCTTAGCTCCACACAAGAATAACAATATGCAATCTGTCTTCTTCAGAGGGTTACTAACTGTCATATAGATGTTAAACATGCAAAATTATTTTCAGACTTGAAAATCACTAGACAGTTGCAAGGTATTGACCCAGAAAAGATAAATTCTAATGCCATTTTTTCAACCTAAAACATGGTCATAATAGTTTAAGTGGCTAGACTTGCTAGTGGAGGATTCTGACCAAGAGTGTTACTGAAATGGGAAGTTTTCGGTTAGGTCTGCAAGGTTTTATGTGTGTTATTTTGTTACAAACTTCATATCAAAGACAAATTTCATAGTGCCCCCTGGTGATGATCAGTAAAACTTTTTCTCACTTTTGTTAGGTCAATTTTTTCTTCAAATGATTGAGTTTAGAAAATAACTGGGCTCCTGGGGGAAAGAGGAACCAGAAAGAGATCTGTTCTTTTTTTTAAAAAAAATTTTTTTTAAATTATTTGACAGGAACTATAAGTTCAGTAACTTGTTTTCTTCCTATTGAAAGGACTAAATCACAACTTCCCAGACTATTTTCTTCCCTTGCTTTTATAATTTAGAGCAAGAATCTGATAACTCTCTTCTCAGAAATCTTACTTATGCCTTACTCAAAGCTCTTCAGTAGCAAACTATGTTTTTGTGTTTCCCTATTATCAAAAGTTATGAGGGCAACTGGTTTCTCTTTTATATTTTGAGCTGCCCAATGAAATGATTATTTATAGTACCTGTATTACTTTTTTTCCAAACTAATTAATGCCATTTTCTTTAATTTTCTAATTTGGAACTTCTGTGTTTATATTTCTCTTATGACCACTCAAAGCACACTTCACTTTCTAGAGGTTTCCTATAGCATGAATTCCAGATTTGTTCATATGTCTCACCAAAGTTCCATAAGGGTAGAGATTCTTTTAAGTCCCACACTGAAAGATAGATGCCCACATTAAATAAACATTAAATATAAAAATGAGATGCTTAAAGAAAATATTGAGTGTTGTTTCTGAGAGTTAAAACTTGGGGGTGCTTTTGTTTTTGTTTTTGCTTTTTTTTTGTTTTTTGTCTTTTTGAGGCAGAGTCTCACTATGCAATTTAAAGACTTATGTACCAGATCTGACTACCATAACCATAAAGTTTACTCTTTCACTGACTGTCATGGCCTAGAATAAGTTGCTGACCCTGTTGTCATTTGCCCCATTACTTGGGCCATTTATCAAATCTAAGAAACTGTTTTTGCATCAGTTGGCCCAAAATAATTTGAACCAAATTAATATGATTTTTAAATGCAAAATCAAAGTCATGGAGAGGTTTTTTAATCACAAATCATGGATGGTCCCATTTCCATTCTTTCTTTTTTTCTTTCTTTTTCTGAGTAACTCAGCCACCAAGCAAGTGTCAACAAGGTGCCAACTATAATACACTTATGGGGAGGAGGTCATTAAAAAGACTTAGGGCATACAGCCTAATAAGCTTAGCAAATGAGGTTCTTGTTTATGCTTCTTTGTGATTCCAGATTTACTGTGCACTATACATGCATGTTCAATTTAAGGTTGCAATTAACAGGAAAAAAAAGCCTTCCTACCTGAGTCTGGTGCCTCTCCCTTAAATTCCTTTTCCCATCATTTTTACTGATGCTTATACCAGTAAAAGGTCTTATAAGTAATCTTGTAAAAATTTATTGAGCACTTACACTGTAGTAGGCATTATTCCAGGCTTTTAGGGTTAGAACAATGCCCAACAAAATTTCTTGTCTAAAAATAGGAAGAAAACAAAAGGAAAAAAAGCAAACTAATTTTGAAAAAGTTGAAGCAAATTATTTTTCAGGTGAGTTCAGACATTCTCCTATTGTAGAATTTTTACAGAAATTTCTGAAATAGGTGATTATATTAGCTTTCTTATTATTGAGACTCTATACGTGACACCCATCATTTGAAGCAGGACAGGTTTACTTTGGCTCACAGTTTGGAGGAGTAGATCCATGGCTGGCTGGCTCCAAGGAGGAACACAGTGAAAAAGTGTGACAGAAAGCCGCTCAATTCACGGTGTGCAGGAAGCAGAGTAAGGGAGCAGCACCAGAGAGCAAGGGGTTAGGGATCAGATGTAGCGTCCAAAGTTACTTCTACATGATCTACCTCAATCAACCCAAAAATGTGTCTTAATCAGGTTGGCACAATGAAGGTCAACCATCAGAGTGCTAGAAGGTCAAACTGATTCAGGTCTTGTCAAAAGTAAATTATTGGGACTTAAGCAATGTTTTTTTTTTTTTTCTTTCAAAAACTGTCAGTATTTGTAGAAGAAACTATGAAATAACAGCACTATTAGGGTGAATGTTGAATGCAGGTGAATATTATCTAGATTTATTCATCTGAAAAATATTTTTTGAAAATCAAGAATCTACTGATACAGAAGCTTTAAAGTGGAGGTTTTTCCTTCTCTTGAGAAGTTCACAGCCTAATAACAAGACAGATTTGAAAAGAATTACTCCATTGTGTGGCCCAAGCTACAGTGGTACTATGGGAAAAGTGGCACTGACAGGCAATCTTGGATGTCAGAAAGGTATTACAGGGCACAGAGACTTGAGTTAAGACCCACAGAATGAATAAACTCATAGAGTATTTACAAGGTTAACGTGAAAAATCTTGCCAACTACAATCTTACCAAAACATCCAATTCTTACCAAAAATTTAAGACTGTAAATTTTGGAAACAGTATAATGAAATCTTAGAAAAATTAAACATGGATTCCTTTATAACTTAGTAATACTACTTCTGAGTATTTATCTAGAAGATGTGAAAGCAGAAACCAGGACAAATATTTGTGTGCCTGTGTTCATATCAGGATTATTCATGGTACCCATAAGGAGAAAACAACCGAAGTATCTACCTTCAGATGAAATGTGATAGACATAGATGCAGACGTAGACCTAGAGGTAGACGCAGATGTAGATATAGATGAAGACATAGACATAGATATAGATGATATATATAGAGAGACATAGATATAGTCATAAATGACATAGATGATATAGATATATATTCTTCAGCCTAAAAGGAAAGAAATTCTGATACATGTTGCAGCACAGATGAACTTTGAAGACATGATGCTAAGTGAAATAATCCACTCATAAAAGAATAAATGTTGTATGAGCCCCTTATATAAAAGGCTAACAGTAGTCACATTCACAGAGATAGAAAGTATAATGGTAGTTTCCAGAAGAGAGAAAAAAGTCTTATTTTAAAATGTTGTCATTTCTACAATATTATAGGAACCAAATTAAGTGATACAAAGAGAATGGGGAATTTGTCTAATGGATACAGAGTTTCAGTTAAAGAAGAAAAAGTCTTAGAGGTAGATGGTGGTGATAGAGTGAAAATCCTCAGTGTCTCAGACCATATAGTTAAAATTATTAAGATGGTAAATGTTATGTTATATAGACTTTTACCACAGTAAAAACCATTATATATATTTTAATAAACCATACACTTGATACGTTTTTTTATATTTCACTGACCTTCAGTATAAAACACTGTTAGAGGATGAAAAGATTGAAATACCAATTTGGAGCCCATAAATCAGAAAAAATAATGGATCAACAGGTTTTTTTTTCTTTTAGTGTGCTCTAGAATTAATGGACTTCTAATTATTACCAAGTATGTTCACTTGGCTACAAAAATGCAATATAAAAAACTGTAATTTCTTTCCCAAAAGTTATAAGGTGCCAAGATGAAGTGTTTCTCGGTTACTTGAAGTAAATCAAGGTCAAAATTCACTTCCAAATGGAAAAAAAAGGTACATTTTTCATTGCTTATGACTTAAAAACAGCTAACAAAGTGTCACCTTTGGATTAATCACAAAGGATAAAAATTTATGCCCTGGGAAATAATATTTTCAAGACATCTGAAGTGACCAAAAGCAGTATGTAATAACCAAAAAATTTTATCACAACTGATATATTAAAATATTTATTATAGCAATCAGAGTTCATTTAGTTCAAAAAAGTTCAACAGACACCAAGCACAAAGAAAAGAATGAAAAAGAACAAGTTTTGAAATTCTAGAACAAAGCAAATTTTTTAGTTATTTGTATAATTCAAGGTTTGAATCACCAAAGCTTTTACTGGTTGCCTGTATTTTTCTATTCCCAGTAGCATAAACCAAATTATTTCTCAATTATAATAGAAGTTGACTCTACTTACTCCTGGTGGAAATATCTGAATAATATTTCCAGCTATGTCTAGGATTCTTAGTTTTTTGAGATCACAGATTCCCTGTGTCAGGAAACAAAAGAGAGAGTTTTTTAATCTAACGTCTAAAATCATAAGCATGTCTTTTAAACCCAAACTTGATAAAAGTGACCAACTTCTCCAATTACCTGATCAATTCTGCAGTACATTTCCTTGAAGATGATTCCTATAGACTGCCAAACATCTTGAGTCCTGCATTTCCTCTAACCACCCAAGGGCAATAACAGCATGTTACAAGAAAGACTAGTCCTAGGATCAAATCTCACCCCTGACAGTTACTAAGTACAATTGTGGACAAATTTTTAAACTCTCAATATTTTTGATTTCTCCATTCATAAAATGGAAATACTAATAGAAATTCCTATTTCATGTGGTTGTTAAATGGATTAAGTGGGTCTCTAGCCTAAAAGTCCTTATTAAAGAGGGTGTGATATAATGAATCCTCAACAGACTTACCTAATATTAAGTAGAAAAAAACAATTCTGGAATACTCTCTCTGGTGATAATTCATTATGCATCTACCTTTTGCTTAGCACTATGCCAAGGCAATCTTTTCTTTATCAAGGAAGTAAAACTGCATCTACATGCCCTATGTATCTATGCATAACCACAGTAGCTACTTGGTTGTTACAGTACATCTGGGTTCTAGTATATCTACTAACAGACAGATAAGTAGGGTTTATTTTTTTCAACTAGAAATAGCAAGGCTTTTTAAATTGAAAAAGAAGAGTATAATTTACTAAATGATTTTTGCGGCACCCTTTTCTGTCCGTGCCGCGTCCTAGTCCATCCACACCTTGTGACAATCGCTTCTCCAGGAAAAGGACACCGCATGTGGGAATTGGGCGCGGGGATCTTGGAATGTTTTGTACTGATAATTGTAATTTGTGTAGTTCACATGTGTATGTTTTTATGTAATGCTCAATATGGAGTCGAGGGTGGAGACTCCAGGGGGGTTGCTGGAGGCCCTC
>PVLA01015128.1:0-26894 GCA_004027455.1 Hydrochoerus hydrochaeris | reverse complement strand
GTGCAAATGTGGCAGGTCACCATGAAAACGCTGTGTCCTGTAATTTTTAGCTGTTTCAGTTGTAGTCTTGAAGTATTTGATGAGCTTTTTTATATTTTAATTTCTTCCTGTGTCAAGAGGACCCATCTCCCTCTGTCTGGCTCTCTCCAGGGTGTTTTATTCTGGCAAATGAGTTGTTTCTCCCGGGAGGCTTTGTATTTTGTTGTTCACTGATCAGCCATCTTTCTTTAATCCTTTTTATATACATGTCTTTGGCTTGAACCTTCTGTAGTCCTCCCATTAAAAGGATAGAGTGAATTTCCCTGCCCTTTGAATCTCAGCTTAGCAGTGTAATTTGATTTGGCCAGTAGAATAAGGTCAGAATATCAGTGTTCTAGTTCTGAACTCAGGGCTCTGGGTGGCTTCTCCTAGCATTCTTTTACCTTTGCCATCATTGTGAGAAGGACATACCTAGGCCATTTTACTAGTCCCAGGAGGTGGATAAGAAGCATGTACAATAGAGCTTCCCCTAAGGTGCTTGACCTCATTAGTGCATCTGAGAGCACAGTCTCCAGATAATCTGCAGCCAAATGAGCAAACCAGCCCACCTGCAGCCATGTGAACAAGCCCAGGAAGCATAATGTGACTTTTGGCTTACACAGCATCATATCAACTGTAATAATAAATGGATACTGTTTTAAGTCAGTTTTGGGATATTAAATTGTGTGATCAAAAATACAGTGAATTTTTAAATTAAAAAATTTAAAACCAGGCATGCCTATAATCACAGCACTTGAGAAGCTGAGGCAAGAGGATTGCCATAAGCTTAAGGCCACCCTGGGTTACATAGTGAGAATCTGTCTTTTAAAAACGCTGCCAAAATTATTACAATAAAAGACATATTTCCATTAATCTCCATCAATATACTCCCCATTCACTTCAAGCACACTTATCCCATCATTCTTGCCACTTTCAGAAATAATTCTGGAAGTCCTTATTCATGTGGTTGCACTGTCTGTCTGCCTTGATGTCCTGAAGCATTTTGAAATATCTGTCTTACATTGTCATTTTGACTGAATATGAGGACACACTGTCATGTTTCGCTGAGCCTTTTTATTGTTGGATGGGATTCACCATGGTTTTGATCACACTTTGTAAACACAATCATGAAAGAGGACTTCCAGACTGCCTCACTAAGTGACAAGAAATAATGAGATAAGTATGTTCAAAGCAATGGCAATGTGTCTTTTACTATAATAAATATTTTAAAATTTAAATATTGACTGTATGTTTTGATCACTTCTTATTTATTACACAGCAACAGATAGCAAGACTGTATGTTTCCCTCTGTGCTTTAGGTTTACAGATTTTGAGGAAGTTCTCAGTAGTTAAATTTCCAGATTTATTTTGCTAATGGCTGCTACTTAATCAAAAGCTTTGTTACTTTGTTCTCTGTCTCTCTCTCTCTCCCTTTCCTTATCTTAATTTAATTTTTGAGCATGAATACTAATTTCTTATTACTCAATGTAATTAGTTGTTGCCGTGTGATGATTTAAGGCCTACAAAATACAAATTTCTCTACCAGACCTGGTCGTAAAATCCTGCAAACTATGCCTGTCTTTCTCTTCATTGCTTGCTGCCAAGATGCTTATATTCAGGGGGACCTTAAAAGCTATGTATGAATGGTATCAGAGTCTTTGTAATTTGGATTCTGACTGACTGTAAGATGTGCTACCTATGCTTAGGAGAAATGACCTCATTAGATTTATATGTCAAAAAGAACTAAATGTTAGATTGTCAAACCATTGAAATGTTAGTATTTATTTGCTAGATTATTATCTTTATTAATAAGTTGTTGAAATACATACATTCCAGAAATCTGCTGTGATAGTTAACTGGTTGTGTCAACTTTATAAGTGATGTCCAGCTAATTTGTTTGCCATATTCTGCACATGGCTGAAGGGATTTGTTGAAGACAGAAGACCTACCATAGATGTGAGTGTCAACAACCAATAGGCCTATAGCCTGAGTGGAATAAAAAAGGAAACAAAGAAGGAAAGCTCACTTCCATTTCTTTGGAGAATCCCAGTCTTCACTTTCATCTTGGACATTGTCTCCTGGCTTCTGGTGCAGACATTTCAGCCTTCTGATACAAACTTACAGGGGCCACTATAGTGAGCTCCAGGCCTTCAAACTTTGACTGGATCCTCTGGAACTCAAGCACACAGACAGACCCCTGGCATTCTCCCACAACTGAGTCTGCAGTGGCCATTATAAACCTACTTTGTAAATCCTTTTATATTTATATATCTTGCATTAAATCTGTGCCTCTAGTGAACATTGGTTGATACATCTGCTCCTTTGCTTTTATCTCCCTTGAGCACTTCCCTGTTAGTATAATATGCAAGAATTTTGGATATTATCCAATATATTTATGTCTAAAATTCTATGGACAGTAATGAGCATGAAATTTTCAGTGTCAAATCTCTGATTAGTCCCAGACCATTCCCATTTGTGCAATGGATATAATTTGGGTCTTAAATGTCAACAAAACCTAAACAAAGGACTTCTGTCTAGAACTTATAAAGAATTAAAAAAATCAAACCCCCGAAATTCAAAGACCCAATCCAAAAATGGGCATCCAAGATGAACACACAGCTCTCAGATGAAGAAATACGAAGGGCAAATAAATACGTGAAAAAATGTTTATCATCATTGGTCATTAGAGAAATGCAAATTAAAACCACACTGAGACTCCATCTCACTCCAGAAAAAATGGCCAGGTTCAACAAACTACCAACAACAAATTCTGGAGAGGCTGTGGGGAAAAAGGAACTCTTCTGCACTGTTGGTGGGAGTGTAGACTGGTGCAACCACTGTGGAGGTCAATCTGGAGATTCCTCAAAAAGCTGGGGTTGGAGATCCCATTTGACCCAGCTATTCCACACTTAGGCATATTCCCAGAAGACCTGAAAATGTCTTACCACAGTGATATATGTGCACCCATATTTATAGAAGCACAATTTTTAATAGCACGATTTTGGAAACAGCCTAAGTGCCCATCAACCAAGGAATGGATAAAAAAAATTGTGGTACTTTTATACAATGGAGTACTACTCAGCTGTAAAGAATGATCACATTGAGATATTTATAAATAAATGGATGCAGCTTGAATCCATGCTCATAAGTGAAATAAATCAAACTCACATGTATAAATACCATATAGTCTCCCTAGTGTAAGAAATGGTAAGAGTACGGAAGATTTTATGGTAATCATGGTTCACCATTATATTGCTTTGAAGTCTTATGTTTTCATTCATTGGTTGGAATGGTTTTGTTCTGTTTTGTTTGAGCTTAATATATGTGATGGTATGAATAGTTACTTTGAAGAAAAGACAATATGGCAGCCATTGTTGATTTGATATCATCTTGCTCTGAAGTCCTACCATGCTTTTGTTTTTCTATTACCATTGGTTCTGTCATGTTGTGTCTTACTGGATTTTAATATGTATGATAGTATAAACAAATTTTTATGGAAAATGAGATAATATAGTAGCCATTGTTCATCTTTGGTTATTTGGTTCAGAATGCCTTGCAATACTTTCATTCTCTTGAGTGGTTTTATTCTATTTTGTTATGCTTGACATTATTGTGTGTAAAGCTAAGCTCAACTATTTTAAATAAAGAGACATTATGATAGCTACTGTTAATATCCGATTGTCTTGTTGTGAAGTGCTGTGTTGCTTACATTGTTCTGTTGTGATCTGCTTAGATCTGTCCTCTTTTGTTTTATTCTCTTTAAAATAAAAAAATGAAAAAAAAGAACTCATGCAAAATAAAATAACAAGTGGCTTCAGAGAATAAACATCTCTGAATTAGGAGATTTAATGTGCTCATGTTTTTCTTAGTAATTCTGTTGTTATGGAGTTGGAAAGAGGCTGAGGCTAAGAAATTTTGGAATATGGCAGCATGAGAAATTTTTTTCTAATTTACATATGTTTTATTCAAGATGTACTTTGGATTTTGATCCTATCCTATAAGTCCAGTAAGGCAATATCAATATACTTTCCAAAGTTAATGAAAGTCAACCTGGATTTTCTTTTTTTCCCCACTTCTTACTTGATCTCACAGTACTTCTCGATGGGGATTCTGTTTCTAGTCCAATACTTGCAACCTTGACATTCACTAAATTGTCATAAACAGGTGCATCTGGAAGATAAGCCCAATAGTAGTTCATTTTTTTTCCTCTTGTTTGGATACTGCCCTTCAATTGAAATGGAAAACTTCCTGTCTTTATTAACAAAAGGACTTCTCCCCTCCCATGTTAGAAAACATTAGATGTGTGTGAGGCAGTGGGGGAACTAATTCAGTTGTGGTCATTGGAAAGCAGTGAAAAGGAATCTGAAAATGGAGTTTTTAAAAAATTTCAAACAAATCTTCTGTTTTCTTTAGTACAAAGCAGATTTAATTTCTTACAAGATATAGTAGCAGTGATATCCAATTTGAACTACAAGCAAGGACCATCTATGTTGGAGATGATAGTAGTGGTGCCACCATTACTGCATCCCACTAATGTGTGCCCTACTGAAAATGAAAGGATGCATTGTGGTATGTGAACTAGGAATAATGTATATAACTTTTTTCATATGATCAAAAAACTTCACACTGTTCTCAACCAAAATAATAGCTATTGCTTTTATTTTGTTATGTCAACTATAAGGAAGATGTAGCTCTTTCAAATCGTATTTAAGTTTGCACAGGGCTCTGTAGTTTTCAGTGTGCATTCTTATACATTTTAACACAATTCTCATAACCTTAGAAAGTTTTCATCACCTTTTACCAGTGAAAGAACTGAAGTTAAGCTGAACAAGATGATCTTATTGTTTTTGTTGAGACTTGATGTTGAGAAGTCCTCAATCTATGAAATAAGATGGAACATACTGTAAATATTTAATTAAAATACTACAGTAAAAGACGCATTGCTATTAATCTTCTTCAATTACTCCTCCTTAGTTCCAAAATACTTATTTCATCATTCTTGTCACTTAATGAATCAGCTGTAGATGTCCTCTTTTGTGAGTATCTTTACTTATGCTGTTGGGGTGGCTTTAATATCCCGAATCAATTCAGAACGTGTATCTTTCATGATCACTTTGATTTTGGGGAAGCTCCAGAAGTTGCAGGTGCCAGATCTAGTGAATACGGTAGGTGAGGACACACTGATATTTTTATGGACCTCCCTTTCTGTTAGATGGCAATTGGCACTCACTCTATTGCTTATCATACCTTGTAAGGATGCTTATGAAAGAGGACTTTCAGAACTGCTTCACAAAGTATCAAGAAAGATGGTATAAGTGTGTTTGAAGCAAGGGGGAATATTTTTATTGGGATTAATGACTATGTGTCTTTTAGTGTAATGAATTCGTAAACATTCTATATTTTTATCACCCTTTGTGCATCTTGGATTCAAATCACCACAACTCTCAAGAGGTCATGAGTGCAGCAATTAAAGTTAGACGTGTGTGTGTGTGTTGTGTGATGTTTCTATAAAAATGCTTTCTTATCTTTGTTAATTCAATACATTTTCATGAAGTTACTAAGATATTCACATCATCATGATCTTTTCCCTGTGCCATTGTCATAATGAATGTATGGCATTAGAGGTGTGAAGGAATGTTCATACAGCCTCATAAAGCTCAGATTCAGAAACCAAGTATTCAGAAGCTACTGCTTCTTTATTTTCCTCACCCATAACTAAGTGTAATACAGTGTATTGATTTGCTAGGGCTACCATAACAAAGTACCACAGACTGAGTGAACTAAATAGCAGAGATTGATTGGTCCACAGTTCTGGAGGTCAGAAGTTCAAGATCAAGGTCTTAATAGGGCCACACTCCCTTCTAAGGGAGGATCTATTCCAGCCCTCTCTCCTAACTTGTGGTAGTTTCTTGATTTGTGGCAGCATAACTCCAGTCTTCACTTGGTCCTTTGCCTATGTCTTTTCACATGGTGTTCTTTTTATAGGGACCCTAGTCATACTGGATTAGGGGCCCCTGCTACTTCAGTATGACTCATCTTAACTAATTATATCTACCACATCTCTATTTCTACCTGAGATCACATTTTGAGGCACTGGGGGTTAGGGCTTCAACATATGATTGGGGACACAATTCAATCCATAACAGATAGTGTCTTTTTCATTAGGTTATTATGAAGATTATATAAAACAATGTCTGAAAAGTCTTATGAGGATACTACTGAGTGCCATAGTTCAGAAATATTTGTTCTTATTATTCTGAGTTAGCATTTTATTGACTGGAAATGTCAGAAAGTCCCAAAGTTTCAGTAATTTTGAAAAAAATAAGATGGTTGGCATTTCCCTACTCTTAACTGCCCACACTTATGCTGTGGCAGGTCAGACAGAATAGTCAGGGCTGGCCAATGCCAGTTTTGTGAAGGCATTAGACTGGAAAGCATCAGACATCTGAGAAGCTGTGCTCCTTCAATTATTTCTTTAAAGGAGACAGATATGACTTGAAACCCCCTTCAGACTTGGTGAATTGATTTCTATTTGGCTCCAGTTGTAGATGGCTTTGATTAAATTAACCAACCATTAAAATCCTTCTAGGAAATCATAAGACTGAAAAGAAACTCAAACAATAAATTTTATTCCAATACGTTTATGCAGGCCCACAGTCATACCACCCCAGATAAGTGACAATCAATTTTATTTCTAAGAAAGTGTAGAAAAGGTGATTTGTAATCTCTCTTATTTTCAGTGAACATTGAAGTTGACCTTAATTCCTCAAAATTTACTTTGAACTCGTGTTTTGCCTTTTTGTTCCCAGTTTACAAACAGAATAACTGGGCCACTGTAAATTGTGTAAAAGTCATCCATATAGATAACTGGTTTCTTATGCTTTTGGGGTCCTTTCTTCCTCACTCTCTCTTTCTTTTAAACTGATGAATATATATATATATATATATATATATATATATATATATTCATCAGTATATATATACAAATGTATATTATATATATACATTTGTATGATATGGGAACTACATATCTTCATTTATAGGTCTGAAATTATGCCTTTTCTTTTAAGAGCATTTTCTCATCCTGCCATGTAACCTCTAGTTGAATATCTCATCAACTTGCTAATCTAAACCCATATTAATTCCCAAAATCCTGTGCAGTTTTTCTTTCTTCTCAAATTCATAACACTGCAATGATAGCTTTGCCTTTTCTCCTATGTGCTTAAACTGTTTAGCAGATACTGCAGACTCTTCCATTTTCTCTACTTCCTTTTTTTCCCATTTCCAGACAGTGTGTGCTCAAGTCCACGGGTTGTTTGTGCACTCAAACAACAGCTTCTAGCTGTCTGTAAACCTCCCATCTTTCTTAGCCACAGCAGGTAAAATGTATCTTCTTAAAGAAACTTGGTTCTCATTACTAAGAACCTGATATGATTCTGAATTGCCACATATCAGTAAGGCTTCTAAGGGCAAGATTACCCAAGTGCTACACAACACAAAGCAAATTGACTAAGTCATTGAATTCGATAGATAGACAAATATTTATTGGCAATCTCCAACATTCTAGGCTCTGTATTAAGTGCTGGGGAGAAAGTTAATGGTGAAAAGGTACTGTCTTAGTTTTCTTGTACATGTGACTCATTTGTTCTCCTATTCAAACCTATTCAAATGCTATTTCTCACAACAGAAATAACCTTCTTATTTCTGTCTCAGTAATTTGTATTGAAGTTTTCTTGAACTGACTGCATGACTGGCCCCTATTCTTAAAATTTCTGTATAGTTGCTTATATTAGTCATCTTTCAATTGCTGGTATAAAATACCTGATATATTCAGCTTAAAAGAGAGAAGGTTTACTTTGGCTCACAGTTTTAGAGGTTTCAGTCCATGGTTGGCTATCTTCAAGATAAAAACATCATGGAAGAAAGAAATAGGATCATAAAGTATAGCACCTCATGGCATCCAGGGAGGAGAGAAAGAGATTATCTATAACAATAACAAGATACATATCTTTCAATCACTGCCTCCAGTGACTGGCTTCATCCGAATAGACCCCATCGACCCATAAGCCCATCAAGCTGTGAATTCATCAATTGATCAACCCATTGATGAAGGTAGTGCTTTTATGATCTAAGAACCTCTCTGGAAAATGCCTCTGAAAATTGATGCATTGAGGAGCAGACATGAAGTTTGGTTCATGAACTTAATTTGTTCCATGATTCTGGGGAAGATAGCTGTATTTATTTGTTAACTGAGGTATCACTGTTCTTCATAGTTAATCCGTAATACTGCCCTTAATAATATATGTGAATACACGTGGTTTCAATTGTTTGGTTTCTTCAGTTACAAGCCCAGCTGTTAGAACAGAGGACAGGTGCCTAATGTGTCCTATTAATCCTGAGCCCTTCACCTTTTGGAAACTGCATTAACTGACCATAAATGTCAGATATAGTTACAGGACAAAAACTACCTTAGCTGTTTTAACAGAGAGCTTAATATAATGAACTGCTCAACTGTTAGAAGGCATTCAGAAAGGCAAAATGGGGACACTGGAATAATTCAGAGGTGATAACCACCAGATGTTATCATTATCCATAGGATTGGGTGGATGCATGGAAGAAGTTGGGATGGTTAAAAGTAACTTGGAGATGATGATACTTCTCAGTGTGTGGTTATCTCTCTGAGGGAGCAAATGTCACTCTTAACATTAAGAAATCTTGATGGGGTGACAATGACAAATAATGAGCCAATGGGGGATAAGTCATGCTCCTTGCTCCATCTTCACAACTTCCTTCTGTGTCCTTTAGTGGCAGGAAATAACAGAGAGCAACTGACCAAGCAGAGATGGGCCAAGTCCCAGCCCTAGCTGCCTCAGGGCAAAACAGAGTAGAGTGGATTTGCAGCTGACAGGGAACAAATTTATAACCTAGAGGGTCACATGGGCAAATTCTTAGTGTGTAGTTGGCCATGGAAATCTAGTTTCCAGATATTTAAATTGAATCTCACATGTCACCCCTGATTTTAAAGCATTTTTGTGAATTTCATTCCCTCAAAGAAATCTGTTGTGTTTATTTTTAGAAAATGAGAACAATGTGCAAATCAGTATTCACTAGAAAACTTTATTCATTAAAAGATTTTTCATGAGTTCTCCTAAACAAAGCAGTGGGGAGTGTCATGTAAAGCTTAGCCTTACCTGCGACACTGCACTACACAGATAACTATGTCTTAGGTAAGACTGGGAAAGTCTGGTATAGCCAGCCTCACTTCAGTAAGCTTAGGATCAGACATCTTAAACAAAACAATAAAGAGAAAATTTGCATGTTTTTGCTGAACTGAAAGTGATTTCTGGAGAATCTCACCGAGATTTAATTTGTTGGCAGGTCTTTTCATCTTTATGCTGTGTGTTGAAGGGAAGCAACAATTGTTTATTCTTTGTAATGTCTTCCATTTCTGGTTCTGGTCTCTGTTCAGGAGATTTCAGCTTTCAATTACATAGGTAGGAGGTCTTCAGATTACTTTTAAATCACTTTTTTTTCTTAGTATAATGAACAACTGGAATAGGGGAAAGGAGAAAAGAATGAGGTGAAAAGATTTTATATATATATATATATAAAGATTATATATATATATATATATATATATATATATATATATATATATATACATACCAGTACATATTATGTATTTCATAGAAGGAGACAATTCTTTGCTGCCTGTTTTGTAATCTGTTTAACAATTGGGTTGCTTCTGCACTAGAATTTCTAAATCATTCTCTGTAGTAAGAAGTATTCTTATTCTGTATTCTCAGTTACATCCTGCTTGCTCTGAATTGGAAATGGTCACACACACACAGATCATATATATTCTTTAGTAATTTACAAGGACTTAATCCAATAATTGTCTATATATCTCTAACAAGATTATGCATCCTGTAGAATCAAGAAGTATGTGCATAGCTGAGAATTTGCACACATTACGATTTAATTACTCTTCAATTATTTTCTATTGGTTAAGGTCCTACCTACATCTAGTCAACATGAAGATTTCTTTTACTGCACTAGGCCTAAGCAAACAGTGAGTTAGCAAATAAGATATAGTTTTGATAATATTTCTTCATGAGAATACACCTGCCTTCCTCTTTCCGTTCATTATAGTTCTTTATACAGATAATTTTGCTCCCAGAATTTCCTTTAGCTATGTGGAACAAATACTAAAGTTAAACATTATAAAGAGGATAAGAAAACACATCAAATTAATTTAAATAATTTATTTGACCTAATATATCTAAATGCTGTCATTCTAGCACATTATTGAAATGACTAATATATTGCTGAGAAATTTTAAAGCCTGTTTTTTATACTGAGTCTTTGGGAACAGATTATTTTTAAGTTTACAGCACATCCCAGTTGATGAGGCTGAGTCTTCATTGGGCATACTTGATCTGAATTTAGATTCTATAAAATTTTTGGTTGAAAAAGTTGACTCACTCAAATCGTTCCAAGCATGCTTAAAAAGTTTTTGAATAACTGAATCAAGCACCAAAAACATCTTTCTTTAATATTTGTATTTGCATTGACAAAATGGGTTTATGGTTTTTAGAAGGAATGATTTGATTTTGAATAAAAAACTTATCAGTTTCAAAATTGCATCTAAGTTAAGTAAATTTACTAAACCTCATGTCAACTCAGTATGATTAATTAATTTGAAGAATATTGCATAAATCAAAAAACAACTCACAAAATAAAAAAATTCTTCATATTTTCCAGTAGTTTTTTTTATTGCCACCTTACATAATGATGTCAAATATAATTTAAATTCTCGCATATTGTTTCATGTTAGAAAAATGAGAAAAAATCATTATTAATGATTTATATTGTAAAAAACTTTCAACTTCAACATAAATTCTTATGCCTGTCTAACTTGCAAAAAAGTTTTACTTTTTCCTTTACTACCAAATTGAGTTCGTTCCTCAACATCACTAGCCGTCAGGGAAACACAAATTAAAGTCAGTATGAGAAAGCACTTCACACCCACTAGGATGACTATATTAAAAAGATGATAATAACAGTTTGGGCAAGGATATGGAGAAAGTTGGATCCTTATGTACTGCTGTGGAAATGTAAAATGGTGCAACCACTTTGGAAAGAGTTTTACAGTTCATCACAAAATTGAAGGTAGACTTACCATAGTATCTTGAACAGTACCTCTTGAAGAATACATATGAGGAATATAAACAGATTGTCTCCACAAAAACTTCACATGAATGTTCACAGCAACATTGACTATAATAGCCTTGAAGTGGAAACAATGCAAATGTCATCATCTGATAACAGATAAAGAAAATATGACTCATCCATCAGTGGAATACTATTTGTCAATAAAAGGGTGGAAGTGCTGATAAATGCTGCAGCATGGATGAACCTTAAGAATATTAAGATAATTGAAAGAAGTCTGTAACAAAAGATCACACAGTATATGAGTCAACTAATATTAATTGTTCAGAATGGGAAATATTGAGGAAAAGAAAATCACAGCTGCCAGAAGGTAGAGGGAGAAGGAAATTGAAGAAATAGGAGATTGCCACTAATGGTATTGAGTTTCTTTTAGGGTGATGGCAATATTCTAAAGCGAAATTGTGCTAATGGCTACATGATTCTGAAAATATGCTAAAAAATCCACTGAATTGCTACCTTTCAAATAGGCGAGGTGGATGTTATATGCATTATATCACTATAATGCTGGTTTGCAAAGTTTATAGTTTATTCATGTGCAGTGTTATATCAGTGATAAAATGTAAATGCTACTGTCATTTTTGTTTTTGATTACTGCATATTTGGCAAGTGTTCCTTTTGCTTTAAGAACATCTTGAATTTGATTTTAAAAAAACTGTACAATAAATCCTTGCAAATCTCTTCCACAACTCAGCCAATAAGCATTGGCAAAGAATAGAAGATCATTGTCTTCTATTTCTGTCAACAGTTCCATAAACTGGCGATGATTCATAGCATTCGCGTGTGTACAGAACAATTTTAATAACTGTATCCATGACACTTTTCCTAGGGTTTGCTTCAGAAACTGGAGCACGAGTATCTTCAATATGTATTATACAGCAGAACAAAGCAATAAGGGAAACATCAGACTTTTGTTTAAAAATTCAATAAATCCATATTTTTGAAAGTAACATCTGGGACATCATTCTGTTATGACAGGAATGAATTTTGCTCATATCTAATTCTTATTTAACAGATGTAGAATATTAAAAAAATTCTACATCATAAATTTGATGTGTAGACCACTAATTGACACAATTTATTTGAAACTGTTTAACACCTTTGAGACAAAATGTACCCAAAGTATTAATTGGGCAGTATCACTTATATTGCATGACTCATCTACAGCTACAGGAAAGTACATGGAGTTTTTCAAATTTGAATCCATTGATTTTTGAAATTATTAGAAAGGACTTGGCATTTCATGTATAATTGTTCAGTAGCATAATTGACAGTCTTTTTGTAAAATATCATTTCCTTTTAGTCTTATAACACAATTTCCACAATTGAATTAATAAACATTTCACCATTTATCCATCTAAAAATGATTTTCCTTGTTACACAAGAGTTGCAGCCATTTTATACCTAGCCAAATTTATAAATCAAGTAAATAATTTTGTTGGACACTTCTTTCTGATTCAGGTGGCAAATTTCATTGATATCTTCTTTACTATTGAAAACAAAACTTTTTTTATTTAAAGAGGAAAAAACAGAAAAAAGGTAGAAATATTACAGAATTTCAAGGAAAGAAGATAAGCAGTAAGAAATCACTAGTTGATAAATTGCATATTGTTCTTTTAGAAATAGTTTTTCAAGTTACAAAATTAAAGCACACAAAATGGACACTCAAGCAGTGAGACAGAAAACAGATCAGTTCAACAATCCAACAAGAACCTAGAAATATGGTTATCAATCCCACACACCTAAACATACATTCAGCTGTATCTTTTATAGCACTTCCTATTTCCTCTTTTTTTACAATAGCAATTATACATTTTTAAAATTTTGTTTAAAGAGAAGAAAAAAAGAAAAACAGAAAAAAGGCAGCAACAATACAGAATTCTAAAAGAAAGAAAGAAAAAGAAAGAAAAAAAAGGAAAACAAGAAAAAGCCCCACTAAAAAATCAGTAATTTATAAATTACATACTGTCATCCTGGATGTAGTGTTCAAGTTACAATGTTAAAGGGTACATAGTAAACATTCAAATAGCCAGACTACAAACAGTTCTGCTCAAAGATCCAACAAAGATTCAGCAATATGGTCATCTATTTTACACACTCAAACATACATTCAGTTATATCCCTGAGAGCACTTTCTTTTCCTCTCTTTTTTACAATAGCAAGTACACATTTTGGTTTTATTACTCTTGTAGTTCTTATTTACTTTTTACACTCGAGACACAATATGATATTTATAAATGTTATTATTATTTATTTCACTAATGAGGACAGTCTCAAGTTGTCTCCATTTGCTTATGAAGGCCTCAAGGTCATCCTTTTTTATAGCTGAGTAATATTCCATTGTATAAAAATGCCACATCTTTTTCATCCACTCTGCAGTTGATGGGCATCTTGTTTGTTTCCAGGATTTAGCTATCACAAAATGTGCAGCTATGAACATGGGTGCACATATATCACTGTGATATGAAATTTTCAGTTCTTTGTGGAAAATACCCAGGAGGGGGATAGCTGGATTGAACGGAACTTCCAATCCTAGCCTTCTGAGGATTCTCCATATGGATTTCCATAGTGGTTGCACCAGTCTACATTCCCACCAATAGTGGAGCAGTGTTCCTTTTTCCCTGCAACCTCGCCAACATTTGAAAACAAAACTTTTTATCAAATTTTTGGTTTACTTGGTGAAAATGTCTTTTAATACCATGCACTTTATTGTCTTCTCAATATTCTTTCTTCACAAATAACTTCTATTTTGCTCTGCTGAGGTAAATTGCAATCGCTGTTCATCCTGACATTTGTGATATACCCATACCTTCTTCCAGTTTCTGCATCTCCTCTCAATTTTGTATCAGTTGTATGCACTCACTTTTTAAAGTTGATACATACTTGTTTTTGAAACTAGAAAAATAATTTATATTATGACTAAAAGTATTTCAATTTCATTAGTGGTTATCATTTCCACAGGTATCACTGCAACTTCTTGTGTTTACATAAAATATTCAAATAAACATCATAATTGGTTCATTCAAACTGAATCAACTCACTGACATCAGTTACACAGGTGATGTGCTAACATATGGTGTTAACTAGAAACAAGACACATGGCTTATCATGTGCACCATAAGAAAGTAATAATCCATATGATGCAAGGATTAAATTGAAAGGTAGTACTTTGACTTATTGGTGGTATTACTTCTCATCTTTGTTTGAGAACTTCTTATTTACTCTTTAGCTCTGGGTATGACTTCTCCAGGAAGGTTTCTCTGCTTCTCCCAGTATGCCACATCATTCAAACTGTTTAAAAATAAGAGACTAGCCAGAGTCTCAGTGTGAGTCTTAGAACTCTACAGATATGCCTGATCTTGACTTCCCAGCTGGTGGGGAGACTCTACTGTAATCCTGATAACACTGAAAGAAGAAGAAAGTAGGGTCAATAAGTGTGGTTCAGTAAGTAATAGCTTAAATATTACAATATCTCAATGATTTTAAGAATAGCATGATGTTTGTAATTTTGATGTGTTACTTGCACTATTATAAGTTTCATCTGGAGCAAATGAACAAATGAAATCTCCAAATAGCTATAAGATATTACAGAACCCAGAATTCCACTCAGCTGAGGTCAGGTATACTGCTGAAAATCACTCATGAGAACTCCAGCCCATTGGACTAGGACATGATAGTTTCTGGTCAGAGTGCATAAATACATAAATACATCTCAGTTAGCTCATAAGGTCTTCCAGAGATCTTCAAGGTATACCTTAAAGCAGCTTGAGGTTTTCATGAGAATGCAGGCATAAAATCTAGTGAAATTTGTACCACATTTAATGTGGTTTCTTTCTTTAATAACAGATTTTCAGTACATTCTGATCATATATGTGAACCCCTCATTCCAAATATTTAGGTCTTTCTTCCTTTCTTGACTCTTAGCACATTCAAAATAGGAATTTTTAACATTAATCTTGGTATCCTTAGTGCCACATACTGTTTCAGGAATACAGTAGGTATACAATAAATAGTATACTGTTCTGCTAAGATCCAACAAAGATTCAGCAATATGGTCATCTATTTTACACACTCAAGCATACATGCAATTATATCCCTTAGAGCCATTTCTTTTCCTCTCTTTTTTACAATAGCAACTACACATTTTGGGTATTATTACTCTTATAGTTCTTATTTCTTTTTACACTAGAGACACAGTGTGATATTTATAAATATGGATCTTATTTATTTCACTAATGAGGATAGTCTCAAGTTGTCTCTATTTGCCTATGAAGGCCTCAAGATCATCATTTTTATAGCTGAGTAACATTCCATTGTATAAACATACCACATCTTTTTCATCCACTCTGCAGTTGATGGGCATCTTGGTTGTTTCCAGGATTTAGCTGTTACAAACTGTGCTGCTATGAACATGGGTGCACATATATCACTGTGGTATGAACTTTTCAGTTCTTCTTGGAAAATACTAAGGAGGGGGATAGCTGGATTGAATGCAGCTTCCAATCCTAGTCTTCTGAGAATTCTCCATGCTGATTTCCACAGTGGTTGTACCAGTCTACAATCCCACCAACAGTGCAGCAGTATTCCTTTTTCTCCATAGCCTTGCCAATATTTGTTATCAATTGATTTCTTGATGGCAGTTGTTCTTTCTGGAGTGAGATGAAATCTCAATGCTGTTTTAATTTGCATTTCTTGAATGATGACCAGTGATGGTGAACATGTCTTCATGTATTTATTTTCCATTTGTATATCTTTCTCTGAGATCTGTGTGTTCATCTCAGATGCCCATTTTTGGAGAGGATCTTTGAATTTGGGGGGCTTGATGGTTTTCAATTCTTTATATGTTCTGGATATAAGTCCTTTGTCTGAGGGGTTGTTGCCTAAAATTCTTTCCCATTCTGTGGGTTTTCTTTTCACACTGTTAGTGATTTCTTTTGAAAGTGCAGAAACTTTTCAATAATATGAGATCCCAGTTGTTGATTCTTTGAAGTGTTCCCTGTGCAGTTTGCGCTTTGTTCATGAATTCTCTGGCTGCCGCTATGTCTCCATGACTTCTGCCTACCTTTTCTTCCAGTAGATTTAGTGTTTCTGTTTTAATATTTAGGTCATTGATCCATTTAGACTTTAGTTTTGTGCATGGTGATATGCATGGATCTAGTTTCAGTCTTCAGCATGTGAAGAGCAAATTTTTCCAACACCATTTATTAAAGAAGCTATCCTTCTTCCAGTGAACATGTTTAGCCCCTTCGTCAAATATCAGGTGGCTGAGTGTCTGTAGCTGTGCTTGCATGTTCTAATCTGTTCCATTGATCCTAAGGTCTATTTCTTTGCCATTACCATGCTGATTTTATCACTGTGGCTTTATAGTATAGTTTCAACACAGGACTTGAGATGCCTCCTGCTTTGCCTTTGTTGCCCAAAATTGCGTTTGTTGCACAAAATTGCTTTTGCTATTCTAGGTCTCTTCTGTTTACAAATGAATTTTAGGAGTGTTTTCTCTAGATCTGTGTGGTATGTTAATGGTATTTTGATTGGGATTGCATTAAATCTGTATAACAGTTTTGGGAATATAGCCATTTTCACGATGTCCTAGCCAAGAGCAAGGAATATCCTTCCATTTTCTCATATTTTCTTCAATCTCCTTTTTTAGCCTAGCATAATTTTCAGCATTTAGGTGTTTTACATTCTTAGGTTGATTCATAATTATTTCATTTTTTAGATGCTATTTTGAAGGGCAATATTTCCATAATTTCTCTCTCAGTGAGTTTTTTGTTTGTGTATAGGAATGCTATTTATTTTTGAGCATTGACCTTGTATCCAGCTACACTGCTGAATTTGTTTATTACTTGTAGTAGCCTTTTAATGGAGTTTTTTGGGTCTTCTATACATAGCATCTTGTTATCTTCAAATAGTGATAATTTAACTTCTTCCTTTCCTATCTTTATTCTCTTTATTTCTATCTCTTGTCTGATTGCTCTAGCTTGTGTTTCCAAAAGTATATTGAATAGGAGTGGTGATAGCAGACATCTTTGTCTTGTTCCTGATTTTAAAGTGAAAGCTTTCATTTTTTTGTTCATTTAGTATAATATTGGCTGTTGGTTTTTCATAGATGGCCTTTATAAGGTTGAGGTAGACACTGTGTATTCTGAGTTTCTGAAGGTTTTTTATCATGAACATGTGTTGGACTTTGTCGAAATCTTTTTCTGCATCTATTGAGATGACCATGTGGCTTTGTTTTTTGGCTCTGTTGATGTGGTGTATTACATTTAATGATTTGGGTATGTTAAATAATCTCTGCATTCCTGGAATGAATCCCACTTGGCCAAGATGTATAATCTTGGTGATTTACTGCATTCTATTTTATGGCTGAATAATATTCTACTGTGTGTATACAGCACATTTTCTTTACCCATTCATGTCAACACCTTGGTTGACTTTATACCTTGGCTGTTATTCAGTGTGATGTACATGTGAGTACAGGTATCTATTTTGATATTCTTGTTTCATTTCTTCTAGGTATATACTCCCAAGTTGAATTCCTGAGTTGTATGGTAGTTCTATTTTTAGCTCTTTGAGGAATCACCACACTTTTTTTTCACAATGACTGCATTAATTTACAGTCCCAAAAAAGTATAAAATAGTTCCCAGGAAGGGAGATTATTGACTTGGGAGGCAAAGAAAATGATATGTTTTACCACAGAATTTATTTTTCCCACCTGAAAATAATGTGGTGTAGATCTGTAAGCTTTCTATCTACACATATAAAGACATCTATGACTATTAATAGAAGACAAAGAGATGAAATTTATTTATATTTTATGCACTGGGACTGTGTTACCTGTTCAAAAGTTGATTTGTGAGAAAAAAGACTCTGTATCTATCTCTATCTGCATTGCTTTAAAAAAAATCCATTCTCATAGCACATAAAGAATTTAAAAGACCAAAAACAATAGAAATGGAAATCTTAGCTTTCATTTCATAAATGTCACAATGGGGACAGCCACAGTATTTGTGCACTCTTTTACTCTACCCGTCAATATATTTGAATCACAAACTTTAAAAATTGCCTCAGTGATGATCTCAGTTTCAACAAATTTCTGTCTCTGTGTTTTACCTGCCTTTTTCTCTCTAAACATGGCATATCCAATTAAGTCTAGTAAACATTTTTATCCTTTTATATGTCTCATTCATTCATTCATTCCTTCACCCCTTCATTAAGCAGTTATTGATACCTGCTCTGTGCAAAGAATTATCAGTTCCCAACATGGGTTGTAAACAATTCCTACTTCCTAGTACCTTGAGGTCCAGTGGCCAAAAAAGACATAATTAACATTGCAGGAAAATGAATGATAAAATAACAATGAAGATGCCAGGGGAGGGGAAAATTGCTTTTAGTTAGGAAAGCAGGAAGACTGTGTAGATGTAGCATTGGAATGACAGAGGAATTTCAAAGATATAATGGCATGACAGGTGACATTGGCAGGACTGTTCAGGGAGGAATATATAATGACTGCTTTGTTGGATATGTAGATTCAGTGCTACATTGGTACTGTATCATACTGACCATGAAAGACCATTGTGTTCAGGTCTTCTCAATTTTGCATTTATCATTGCCATATTGGTAGGTTAAAATTAGCCATGGTGGATATATTAATACCACATAAACCAGAAAATGCTACAAATAAGGGTTCTATTTGCTTATTTTGCTCGTTTGTCTATTGAAAGCTGATTTAACTGCATGTCACTGTATTGCATTATAATTCCTATTTCTTCAACCTTCCATGTTTATATACACTTTGATTATGTACACTTTGCCCTAAGATTTTGAAATTCATTTCACTAGAGGCAAGAGATATTTCACTGCCCCATTGTTGTAGGGTCTGGCCAAGTGAATTGCTTTAACTTAGATGATGTCAGCAGATGAGATGTGAACAAATGCTTGAAATATTCTTGCCTATTAAAGCTTGTAGTTTGGCACGCCCTCCTTTACCATGTGTGAAGTAGAACTGAATTGAACCAACACCAAAGAGCCAAGCCCAATGGAAATCATCCAAATTCAGCAGAGCCCAGGACAATAGAGATATGTGGGCCAAAAGTAAATGTGTGCTTTTATAGTTATTTATGTAGCAGTAGCTAATTAATTATGTTAGGTCTTATTACAGAAATAAATTTTTGCAAGCTCAATGACTTAAAACAGTACAAACATATTCTCTTTTGGAGATCAGAAGTTCTAAATGAACTTTCTCAGGCCTAAAATCAGGATGTTGGCAGAGATAACTTCTTCTAGAGGTCTCAAGGAAGAATATCTTCCTTTTGCCTTGCAATTCCTAGAACATGCTTGCATTCCTTGATTATGCTTCATTCCACTCTGCTTCTATCATATGACCATCTTTTGTCTCTGAACACTTGTCTTCTTGTAAAGACTATTGTGATTACATGGTGCACGCACCAATAATCCATAGTAATTTTGCCATTTTCAGATTTGTAGTCACATCTGCAAAATCCCTTTTACTATTCAGCATATTCACAGAATCTGGGAAATAGGATATAGATATATTATTCAGCCTACCATAATAATATGTTTGGAGAACAAAATGTGCATTTGGAATGGTGGAAATTCTGTGGGCAGATGAGATGGGAGCATTTGCTAAGTGTTTTGAATATTCACTTTGTGGAGTCCATAATGGCTTTAAGATATATATATATATATATATATATATATATATATATATTATCTTCATGAGTACAATTAATTTGATGGCCTTGAGCAAGACGAATTAAATTGAGACGAAACTCAGAGGTAAGGAGGGCTGCAAGAACATTAGTATAGTAGAATATTAAAAAGGATCTGAACCAAGGCATGACAGTGGAAAAAGAACACAGGGATGGTTATTTTGGAAACTGAATATTAAATCTAGAATTTCCAACTGGGTTGGGTGCTGGTTACCTGTGGTAAAAGTAAGTAAATCAGGAAGAGGAGCTAGGAAGGTTAGGTATTGAAGAGGATATGAGGATTAGAATATATGACTAGAATATTTTATGATGAATTTAATGTGTTTGTAGGATGTCCATTCTCCCTTAGATGATAAATGACCTGAATTGTTACCAGTCTTATTAATTTTTGTACTGTTAGTATCTAACAGAGTAATTGACATGTGTTATGTTCTCACTAAGATGCTCCTTAAAGGATACAAGGAGGTTGGGAAGGTAGGAGAAAGGTGACTGACTGCCCGTTTTTCCCTATCCCCAGTCTGACTGTGGCACAAGTGGGTGATTTAGAGTACAAGGAGAACAGACTAATAGGCCACCTGGTTGCTCGATTCCAGTCTGAAAAAGTGCTGGGTTTTTTTCAAGACCAAGATTCCTTAAAAATAGCTAAGACAATGAGCAGAATGAATGAGTCTTCAACGACAAGTTGTTCTACCAACCTTGACTTTTCCAGCACAAATAGAGAAACAACTTATATGTGCTGTTTCAAAAAAGTATTATAGGTGTGCAGTCCAAGGTTGTTTTTTATGCACTTAACGCAGCTTTTTTTCTCTTGCAATCTCATCTTTTGTCTAAGCCACAGGCCCTTCCCATATTCTTTCCAGATCACTGATGGTTTTACCTCTGATTATTCTGTTGTTTGCATTTACAAAAAAGCAATTTGATGGCTTACTGAAAGGTGAGGTGTTCAGAGCATCTGAGATGGGTACATGTACAAGTTTTGGCTTCCATTGGGACCTCAACTGTTTTTTCCCTTTTCTTTGTCTATCTTCAACAATGCCCTTACCAAAGTACATTTTCTTCTTTGTGTATCACATTGTCTCAGTTTATTTCTAACATTCATGCTTTCCACTTCTTCAAAAGAGAGGCTCCATGTCTCTGTACTGTGACCAGCGGTGCTGTTGACTCAGTAGAATGGAGGAATCAGGATAGTTTAGCATCCTAGATGACAAGGGATGATATTAACATTAATAATGCTAAATGTTGCCAATAAATGTCAGTAAGAAAGTTGACTAAGAAAATCCAAAAGATTTATTTAATGGCAGGGAAAAGCAAGCCAGTTATTAGTGACCTTTAAGAATGCTGTTTCAGTGTTGCTAGGGGTTAAAACTTTCACTCTAAAGAAGTAGAAGCAAAAGAGGAAAAGATACTCTTCTGAGACATTTGATGTTCCAAAGAAATAAAGCAGGATGGTCGTTTAAGTAAGAAAGTTCAAAGATTTTTAAAGCACAGTTGAGATCATGTTTTAGGAATATTAGCCAATTAGTTACAGGAAAATTTAACTTGTTTTTAAATCAATGAATTAAGTGAAAATGTTTGAGAGTGATAGATCTCAAGATGAAGTACTATAATCTGTGTCACCAATAAATTGTATAATTTTTTTTCTAAAATAAAAGTACTATATCAGAACATTTTAAAGCCAGATGTGGTTACTGCTTATTTCCTGTATAAAATATGTGCTAAATTGACATGTGCCCATCTATTAAACTTTATCGAACTTTATGTCTGTTTTCAGCAATGAATAACTTAGGTGACACAGATTTTTATTTGAACACATATGACAGCAGTAATTTATCTTCTGAAGATTTAAACAAAATCAAGGACAAATTAATCCTGCAATTTCTTTGGTTGTGTTTATACCTAAAAAAAGATAACAAATACCCTGTGCATTATTTTCTACTGCTCCAGGGAAAATTGGGCCTTTTGATTGAAATCTGAGTGAAGAATGTTAAATGAAAATGCAACTTAAGATTGAATTTGTGAAGTTTTCATCAAATTATCTTAATTCTACCACAGAAAAGTCTTAATACAGTATAATTTCCAGAAGAGGTTGCAGTTGTATTCATGTTAAAAAGCATGAACATTGATTGAATATTGGCATTGGAAAAAATTAAACACTGATATTAAAAGTGATTAATCTCTTCCTTCAGAAAATACTAATTAAAAAACCATCCTTTGTTCTCATTCCATGAGCCTGTTTGAAACTTCATAAGGCTTGAAGATAAACTCTTAGGACTACGAAATGTAGCAGAATGATCAGGGCCTGAGGTTCAGGACGTTGAGTTCTTATTCTGATTGTATCATGTAATTTTGGGCAAGTTAGATCTGACCTTTGCTTTTTAGATCTTTAAAATAAGATGATAGGACCAGTTAATCTTTAAATTTCATCCTGAGACTAAAAATATTTTAATTGTGTTACCTGGTAAAGAGTAACTACTACAAAGCATCACTGTTTTTTTTCCCTTCAGAACTCTTGTTAGAGAAAGTAAAAGAGCAGTCTGACCCAATGCTTGAAAATGAAAATAGACATTACAGAAATCGAAGTAATAAGTTGGATTTCTGCTTATACATGCACTCATATATCTGCATTAAATGAGAGTGAAGATTATAATCTTGGAAAGCACAACACACTATATGTTATTTTTATTTTGATTAAAGTAAATAACAGAAGAGGAACTTGCATTTGTTTGAGATCTATTTTAAACAGTTATTTGATCAGCTTCTGACATAAGTAAACTTAACAACAAAAAAAGTGTTAAGTGAAATAAACCAGACTCAGAAAGAGAAGTATTGCATGTTTTTCCTCTTATGTGGAATCTATAAGAGAAAATGAGGGCACATGAAAGTAGAAGGGAGACTATTAGGCAAGAAGAAGTGGGCGGAGAGGGCAACAGCAGGATGGATATGATCCAAGTATATTATATGCATGTGCAAAAATGTTACAATGAAGCCCAGTATTCTGTATAATGAATATGTACTAATTGCAAAAAGATTAATGGCCTCACAAGAGAACACTATGCTCTGACTACACTGATCCACATGGAAAATCAGTGTACTTTGTGTAATTCCCTTGAATAAATCTTTTCCCAAGGTGGAAAAGATTCCCAATGTTTCAGTTTGGACAGAATCAAATGGCATCTGACAGTAGTTTGGAAAATGAAATATGACTTATCTGAAAGGGAAACTACTTTGAAACCATTCCTTAATTTCTACTTTTATTTAAAAAAAAGAAACCCAAAGGCCTCCTCATGCATTAAATAGCAATTTTAGAAACTCACTAACATACTCTTATCACCCAACCCGAAGGGAGTTTTTCACTTATGCCATGTCTTATATTTGAACTATCTTTTACTTTCACAAGGCAGTTTCTTGCCTTTTCTTGTACATATTTTCAAGGTACATTTCCTGTCTGATATCATGTCAACACCCTTGTTCTTGTGCCTGCTACTCAATTTGTTCAATGCCTTTCAGATATAGCTTCATTCTCTGATTATGGACATAGGTTTAGACAGCAAGAATTGATTTGTATTTGTGACCTGTGAAGGAGAATACAAAAATTAGCTACTGAGCAAGCTATCTTCTTACATGGTTCATTTTCTGGGAATTTCTTTCTCACTTCTCCTGACCTCATGAAGCTGATCCAGGCTGCTTCTGTGTTGTCTTCTATTCCTCAAATTTGAGCCATCTTCAAGTAGTACTGATTTTACTACTCATCCTCATTAGGCTTCACCTGCTACTTTACATCGTTATTAATTTCTCCCTGGTCCAAGACCCACTCACTACCCTTTCACAGCTGGGTTGCTGCCATAATATCCTTTCATTTGTTTTCTTCATTCACTATTGCTTTCTTATTTATTCCTCACATTGCAGCTAGAATGCAAAAAGAATCATAATAAAATGCACATATACATTTCTCTTTTCCTCATTTAAAATTACTGGAGGGCTAGAAATGCAGCATAATGTACTTGCCTATTATGTGCGAGACCTTGGACTCAATCTCCAGTAATACCAAAAAATCATTCAGTGGCTTCTTAATTCTTTTAGCCTAGAGAATAAAATCTTTAGAAAGCCAAAGTTAGGGTCACCATTTGTCTCAATTCACCCAGTTCAGTACCTACCTATATCTGTCATCCTGACATAATTTTCAGTACCAGTTTCAATACTCCACTTCCCCTTACTGATAGGTCATGTGGCCCTGATGACCCATTCCTATTTCCTTGTACACCCCTCACTCACTGGGTTCCAGTTCCACTCATCTCTCCCTGTCTTAGGTTTTTCTGTTTCTTACCTCAGAGCATGGCACATGACTCCCTGAAATGTGTTTTCCTCTCTTTTTACCAAGGTAATTGTTACTCATCTTTCAGTTCTCATTTGATCTCATTTTAAATGTCAAGTCCTTCTATTATGTGCTCTTATAACTCTCAGTACTTTCCTTCCAAGCATTTACCACCTTTATAACCTCATGTAAATGCGAGTAATTATTCAAATAATGTCTGACAGTGCTCTGCCCCTGCAAGACAGCAGAGGGGGTATCTGTTTAGCTGTACTTAAATTCCAATTATCCCACAGTACCTGGCACAGAGCATCCAATTAATATGTATTTGTGGATTGCAAAAACTGGAGAAAATGCCCAGGACTTCCTGTATATATCACCTCCTACAAGGTCTAGATTGATTGCAAATGACTAATGTCTTATGTAAGGTCTGTTTTGCTCGCCACAGTGTAAAATCCAAAACAATAGGGCACTGAGAGCTATGACTATGAGACAGCAAACAATAGGGTTCAAATTTCAGCTATATCACTAACCAGTTGTGTGGCCTTGGGCAAATCACTTAGCTTCCATACCTCATGCCCCAAAGGGGAATGAAAAGGTCATCCATCTTATAGGCATATATGAGCTTAATGTAGGATCTTGAATGGCACATTGTAACCAGCAGGTGTGGATACATTCTTTTCAATATTGAACACAATATATCTTTGATACTTAGCACAGCATTACATTAATCTGTGTACATGTTCAATAAGATACTCATGAATTGAAAGAATAAATCTTTTACTATCTGGTGTGACTGTAGCACTTATGTATTTACCAAGTAATTGAGCCAAGGTGGGAGCAAGAAAATATAACATAACCCTCACATAGGGTGTACTTTTACGTAAAAATAGGTCTATACTGTTCTATGAGGGATATATAGAAACATACCAGAGTATTGACTCTCTTCTTATTTACTCTTCTTTTTTTTCTTTTTTCTTTTAAAGAGAATAAAACAAAAGAGGACAGATCAAAGCAGATCACAACAGAACAATGTAAGCAACACAGCACTTCACAACAAGACAATCGGATATTAACAGTAGCTATCATAATGTCTCTTTCTTTGAAATAGTTGAGCTTAGCTTTACACACAATAGTGTCAAACAGCAAAATAGAATATTTACTCTTCTTTAATGGTGCTTTTTTTAATAGAATTTTGATCTGGTCTCAAATGGTGATTTATTCTTGATGGCGTTCTGAGGGTTAGTCTGCTCTTATATACCTAATGTCTTTCTCCACTTGGCTGCAATCACTTAGCCAAGGATACGTCTATACCCTCTTTTCATCAAGGTGTGATTGTTCTAAAAATTTTTCATTCTAAAGGCTTATGAGATAGTTCTAGGGTTTCAGACTTTTGCAGGAGGGATGAGAGCTGTTCACCATACTCTACTTTTAAGCATTGTCCTGCCATGCTCTATAGGCCCTGGGACAAAGTCTTGTAAGGGGCTCTCTCCACTGGTACTGTAAGCATTAACACAACTACCTACACAGTGTCGACTATGTTCCATATAGAGTAGGTCTGACAGTTTTCCACATAGAGTAGGGTCAGTGCTATCCTGGTGATTGTTCCCATATATAATGTGATAAGCACCACCTGTTGGGTAGTAAACAGCATGCTTTTCCAAACCATGTCGGGGGAAGGTAGTGTTATATTAAAAGTTAATTCCTTTTAATTACTTCAACTTGAAACTGCTTTGAATATGTCATCATGTGTAGACATCTTTGGACTGAATTTTCTCAATTGTTGACTGTGATGATTGGTCCCCTTAGATAGAAAGGATTGCTTTAATAGGGAAGGTGCAGCTTGAGAAGAGGTTGCAGTTATCCTCTATTATCAGGGATGCCCTCAGCCCTACTGCAGTTAATAGGCACCACACAACACAACTCTACCTTTGATGGTGTCCTTTCTTGCATGAAAGTGAGTTGAAGTTCAGTTTGCTTAGTTTGGATTCCCTCAGAAAGATTTTAAGACAAGAATTGAATCACAAAATAAGGAATAATAAGAACATTGGCTAAGATTTGGGAAATTATCTAGAAAAAAAAGCCAATAAGAGATGCCTTTTAAAAGTTAATTATGGCAGGAATGTAGCTCATTGGCACACTGCCTATCTGGCAAGTGTGAGGTCCTGAGTTTGATTCCTGATACAAAAAAGTTAATTGCATTCAAATTCCTTTCTTCTAATTATGTACAAATGTTATATGTTAATAAAGAAAACAGTTACCATGTAAACAAGTAGGGTTTATTCTCAATGGAATGCTTTGGAAAAGGGGTAAAACACACATCTCAGCATAACCCACCCAAGGAGAATCTAGATAACTGAGGTATTTTACCCTCCATATCCACTAACTATTGCTTCAGATTTCTGGAGGAACATGGGCTCAGAGTCACTGTTGTGTAAAGGTGTAATATTGGTTTTCATAACCCCAGGTCAGCCCCTGGAACAGATATATGTATATCCACTGGAAGTCTGACTTGTGTACAAGACATGGTGTGTCTAACTAATCAACACATTGTATGGTAGATATATGGTAGACTGCAGCAGAAATGCCTGTCTCTTACTCTCAA
>PVLA01015127.1:0-26890 GCA_004027455.1 Hydrochoerus hydrochaeris | reverse complement strand
TTTTATACAATGGAATATTACTCAGCTATAAAAAGGATGATCTTGAGGCCTTTATCGGCAAATGGAGACAACTTGAGACTATCCTCACTAGTGAAATAAATAAGAATCATATTTATAAATATCATATTTTGTAGCTAGTGTAAAAAGTAAATAAGAACTACAAATGTAATAAAACCAAAATGTGTGATTGCTATTGTAAAAAAGAGAGGAAAAGAAAGTACTCTAAGGGATATAACTGCATGTAAGTTTGAGTGTGTAAAATAGATGACCATATTGCTGAATCTTTGTTGGATCTTTGAGCAAAACTGTTTGTAGTCTGACTGTTTGAATATTTACTATGTACCCTTTAACTTTGTAACTTGAACAACTACATCCAAGATGACAATACATAATTTACAAATTACTGATTTCTTAGTGGGGTTTTTTCTCATTCTCCTTTTTCTTTCTTTCTTTTAGAATTCTGTATTATTGCTACCCTTTTTTGTTTTGTTTCTTTTTTCTCTTTTTTTCTTCTCTTTAAATAAAATTTTAAAAATGTATAATTGCTATTGTAAAAGAGGAAATAGGAAGCGCTATAAAAGATATAGCTGCATGTATGTTTTGGTGTGTGGGATTGATGACCATATTTCTAGGTTCTTGTTGGATTCTTGAACAGATTTGTTTGCACTCTCAGTGCTTGAGTGTCCACTTTGTGTGCTTTAATTCTGTAACTTGAATAACTATTTCTAAAAGAACAATATGTAATGTATCAACTAGTGATTTCTTACTGTTTATCTTCTTTTCTTGAAATTCTGTAATATTTCTACCATTTTCCTGTTTTTTTCTCTCTTTAATTAAAAAAATGTATAATTGCTGTTGTAAAAAAGAGAAAATAGGAAGTGCCATAAGAAGATATAACTGCATGTATATTTATGTGTGCAGGATTGTTACCCATATTTTTTAGTTCTTGTTTGATTGTTGAACAGATCTGTTTGCAGTCTCACTGCTTGAGTGTCCATTTTGTGTGCTTTAATTTTGTAACTTGAACAACTATTTTTAAAAGAGCAATGTGTAATTTATCAGCTAGTGATTTCTTACTGTTTATGTTTTTTTTGGAATTCTGTAATATTTCTCTCCTTTTTCTGTTTTATCCCTTTAAATAAAATTTTTTTAAAAAAAGTAAATAAGAACTACAAGAGTAATAAAACCAAAAATGTGTAATTGCTATTGTAAAAAAGAGAGGAAAAGAAAGTGCTCTAAGGGATATAACTGCATGTAAGTTTGAGTGTGTAAAATAGATGACCATATTGCTGAATCTTTGTTGGATCTTTGAGCAGAACTGTTTGTAGTCTGACTGTATGAATATTTACTATTTACCCTTTAACTTTGTAACTTAAACGACTGCATCCAGGATAACAGTACGTAAATTATAAATTACTGATTTCTTAGTGGGGTTTTTTCTCATTCTCCTTTTTCTTTCTTTCTTTTAGAATTCTGTATTGTTGCTACTCTTTTTTCTGTTTTACTTTTTTTTCTTCTCTTTAAATAAAATTTTAAAAATGTATAATTGCTATTGTAAAAAAAGAGGAAATGGGAAGCACTATAAAAGATATAGCTGCATATATATTTAGATGTGTGGGATTGATGACCATATTTCTAGGTTCTTGTTGGATTCTTGAACAGATCTGTTTGCACTCTCACTGCTTGAGTGTCCACTTTGTGTGCTTTAATTCTGTAACTTGAATAACTATTTCGAAAAGAACAATATGTAATGTATCAACTAGTGATTTCTTACTGCTTATCTTCTTTTCTTGAAATTCTGTAATATTTCTACCTTTTTCCTGTTTTTTTCTCTTTAAATAAAAAAGAAAAATACAGGCCCATTTTTAGGAATTTATCAAATAAATGAATGGAATATGAAGAGATTTGAGATAAGAAGAATTATATTGCTTTATTTTGTTTGTTTTTAAATGAGAGCATATTGCATTTGCATGTTAAATTGTAGTTATTCATAATGAAGGTAAAAACTCACAATGCAGGAGAGGGAGGAACAAAATAAATGAAATGTCTTGGAAAAAACAGAGGGATTTCATAAGTAAGTCAAAGGTTTGGCCATGGCTAAGATCACTGCTTTCAACTCATAGAAATGAGGAAGTAAATAGAACTCATGATACGCAATTGAGGTATGGAGGTAGGGGTGTGTGTGTGTGTGCGTGGCACTTTTTTCCTCAATGGGACAAAATACCCAACACTTACAATTTAAAGGAGGAGAGGCTTATCTTGGCTCACGACTTTAGTCTTGGTTGTCTGGCTCCCAGGCAGAAACAGAAGGACAGAGGGGCCTGGGGCAGAAGCGTTCAACCAGTGGATGCCAAGCAGAGAGACAATAAAGGAGCTGGGAGGGAGGGAAACCCTGCCACTCATTCCCCAGTGCTTGCCTTCAGCCAGGCTCCAGCCTAACAAGTCAGCTGTCCATCTCATCAACACAAGACTCACTGGGAGATACCACACAGTCACCTCCCAAAAGTCCCACCTGTGAACCCCTAAGAATTTGAGGGGACATTTAGATCTAAACCGTAACTATATGACAGCTTTACTGTGTGTGAATGGTATCTTCTATATTTTCTCAGTGTAGGGCAAATATTCTGCATGAGCTGGTGGAATTTTGAGGTTCTGAGAGTGCATAGTGTGTATGCAAAAAAAAAGAGGGAGCAAATAACTCAGGGAAATGTAGTCAGTGCAGGGTAGGATTTGTGGTCCATGTGAGATGAACACTAAGGAATTTAGAGTGAGGTCAGCCAGTGTGGCTTTGACTCCTGCCCATTCAAACTGAGCTGCTAGATTTAGGTACAGGGTAAGCAGGGGAGTTCTGGGGTTTTTTTTTTAAAGAGAAACAAAAGCATGTAAAGGGTAGAGGTAATAAAGAATTAAAAAAAAAAAAGATAAACAATAAGAAATCACTAGTTAAAAAATTACATATTGTCCTCTTAGAAATAGTTGCTCAAGTTACAAAATTAAAGCATGCAAAGTAGATAGTCAAACAGTGACAGTGTAAACAGCTACACATGCATGAATCTCAGCATGTATTTCTGTACTTGCTGTATTAGGGGGAAAAACAAAACTTAGCAAGACAATACAAAACAAATTCCTATAAAAACATGAAACCAAAAAGTCAGATAAAACCACAGTACAAGGTGATCTACAATGATTACTGTGTTATTTCTTATTATCTTCAATAGAATGTCTATACCTTCAGGCATAATTGAATATAGCTGTATAATTGAGTATAGCAGTAAGTAAAAATATTGGTAAAAATAAAACACTGTAGACAGTATAAAACTTCAAAGACAGGTAATAATCAAACCATAGTGGATATTCTAGTGAATCTTGTCATCTTAAGTGCAGTTGCCTATACTCTCAGACTTGATACTATCAATCTTAACAATCTTTGAATAAAATCTATCAATACAAAACAGTGATCCAACAAACCAGATTCAATTATGATCACTCATGGTAAAACAGTGTAGGTTTTACAGAGCTTTAGATCAAGTTAATAGGAAATTAAGGATTATTACCATACTATATCCTGTTATTTTCTGGATTGCTGTCTGTGCCCTCAAATCTAGTACAGGTAGAATGACTGGAAAAGAATATAATCCATCTAAGCAGAGTAGTGTGAGTAATGTGGATTTTAAATCCTGGTGCACTATTAACAATATAGCGTATCAAGGCCATCTATGTTAGAGTTTCTAGTTATCCTTCTCTGACTCATTTCTGCTATGCTATTTTTCTGCCTTTGTTTGTCTAGTTTTCTCCTTCATTCTACTGCCTGCCCCACTCACTGAGGCCTTTCTGCCACTGTTCCTAAAATCCTGGTATTTTTTTTTCTCTCTCTAGAATGTCCTTCAGTATTCTCTATAGGGTTGGATTGGTGGTCACAAACTCCCCCAGTTCCTCTTTGTCATGGAAGCATCTTATTTCTCCATCAACTTCTAGTGACAGTTTTGCAGGGTACATCAATCTGGGCTGGAGGTTATTTTCTTTCAGGGCTTGGAATACTTCACTCCAAGCTCCTCTTGATCTGATGGTCTGTGTCAAGAAGTTAGCCGTGATCCTGATGGGCTTACCCTTATAGGTAATCTGTTTCTTTTCTCTGATGGCTTTTAATATCCTGTTTTTATATTGAATTTCTGGTATCTTCATTATTATATGTCTGGGTGTAGCTCTGTTTTGGTTGTAAGTGGATGGAGTTCTGTATGCCTCACATAACCGAATGTCATTTTCTTTTCCCATGCTTGGGAAGTTTTCCTTAATTATTTCTGTGAATAGCCTTTGTAATTCGCCTGTATGTATTCCTGCTTCTTCATTCACATTTCATATTCTTAAACTATAGTTTCTCTTGTCATCTTCTAGACTTTGTATTGTTACTGCCTGTTTCCTTGTTATTTTTAAGAGATCTTTCCTTTCATGATCACACACTGTAAACTTGTCTTCAAGTTTTGATAATCTATCCTTAGTTTCTTTTAAGGCATTTTTCCAGCTTTCAATAGAGTTTTTAATTTCCTGGTAGTCTCTTTGAATCTGCTTCATGTATTCTATATTTTCTTTATTGAATGTTTCTCTCCTTTTTTTGTGTTCCTCCCTTCTTCCATCTGTATCATCCTGAGAGATGATTCCTGAGAGCATTTCTTTTATTACTCTACTCATATCCTGCTTTACCTGATTTAATATTTCAGTTTTGAGCTTGTCTACAAGGTCCTGAAGATATGTCTTAATGTCCATTGAAGCCATGTCTGATGTTGTGTGTTTGCCACCCTCAGTCTCCCTTGTTTTTCCCTCCTGGATCAGGGCTCTCAGGGTACTGGGCTGGAGGCCTCCTCCTGCCTCTCTCTCCTGTCATGGCCCTGGCTTCCTCCACAGGTTACAGTGCAGGTCCCAGCCCCCTTCCCTGTTGGCCACATTTCCACCAAAGCACACTGGCAAGGAAACTCCTCCCTCTCCTGGCTGCTCTTGTCACTGAGGTGTAAGCAGGGGCTGTGTATGCCTGCCCCTCCCCACCTGGGCAGCCAAACTTCAGGGGCCTTCACCCAGTTAGTGCATGATAGGTGCAGGGAATCAATTTGGGATGGCTCATTGGGTCCCGGCCAGGGGCACGGCCCAGTCCAAGCAAATCCCATGAATCTGCTCTGGGGAGGGAGCAACCAACTGAAGTCACTGTCACTCCCAGTTCAGGCTCTTGCTGCCCGATTCCAACATGTCGCCCATTTTGTCGTGCCCTTCCCGTGGGGCAGGGTCTCATTCCCAGCACTGACAGTGGATTAGTGAAGGTCCCTTCACCAGCTCTGCTCTCAGCTGGGCTCACCAACCCCTGACTTCAGCACCTCTGTGCTTCTTGTGAGTGGTGGTGGGAACGAATTTGGGCAGCTCTGCCAGCTGGTGCAGATTCAAGCTGGTGCAAACTTGGCGGGTCACCACGAAAACGCTGTGTCCCGTAATTTTCAGCTGTTTCTGTTGTAGTCCTGAAGTATTTGATGAGCTTTTTTATGTTTTAATTTCTTCCTGTGTCAAGAGGATCCATCTCCCTCTGTCTGGGTCTCTCCAGGGTGTTTTATTCTGGCACATGAATTGTTTCTCCTGGGAGACTTTGTATTTTGTTGCTCACTGATCAGCCATCTTGTCTTCTCTCAGGAGTTCTGTTTTACCATCATTCTGCTTTATCAAAAATATAAAAAGGATATGAGAGGGGGCAAAGCAACAAGAAGTGGATAGATGCAGAGAAGCTGAGATCTTAGGATGGGGAAGGAATGAAGGGCACTGAAAGAGGACAAGGAAGGAGGGCTGTTGGTGTTGTGGCATCACAGAACAGCATGATATACAACAGTGGAAAGCGGAGGAAGATTAAGATGCCAGACATCAAAATTATAAAGAGTTTACTTCACTAAAGTAAGGACATTTAAGGAGTGATCATGGCATGAGCAACTGTAAGTGGAGAAGCTTATCAGAGGAGAGAAGTTCCAGGGAATTAAGCCTGGAGTACTGGGATGACCACCCTGTAAATATCCACCACTAGGAATTTTGATAGCAATGCTAGAGAAGACAGCGACAGTGACCAGCAGCAAAGGAGTAAGGGGGAGTAACCAGGCCCTGCCTTCAGTGTCCAGCATGGTGTAGTGCTGGCATGATAGCATGAGATTGCAACTTGAGGGTTTGCAGAAAAGAAAAAGTGCTATGGAGCAAGCAATAATGAAAATCAGAAAGGGTCTTCCCAGCTGTAGAGCCAAGGGTGCAAGGCAGGAGAGGATCAGTGACTCCTAAAATGTCCCTGGATAAAGAAATGTCCAGGGAACTCTGGAGTTTCCAGCGAAAGGAGCATGGGAAGGCCCATTGCAGGGAGGAGGCGGCCCAGATGGCAGAGGAACTGGGGTGATCCAGGATGTACAGCAGCAGGGCTTGGGGACTGGGCAGACGGATGCAAGCTCAACATGATGCCCAGACGAATGAGCGGCTGAGTCCCCATAGGCAACCGACAGACTAAGAGGATCTGGGCCGGCTCAAATTCACCCTAGGGTAATCCTTCATGCTCCGCAATGATTTACATGAACAGAGTTACTAAATCCCAAAAAAAGTTTTGCATGAGCCTTCCACTTTTATTTTAGGTTTTTAAAGGACCTGAAAGCAGCCACGTGACAAATGTCCTCCTCTGGTAGGGCACATTGCTGACAGGTGTGGCTGTCAGCACACCTGTCATGAGTGGACTCACTCAGGGGTGGGTGAGACTGCTTGTAGGAAATCTCTGAGCCTTTTGGTGAATTTTGCTGTGAACCTAAAACTTCCCTTAAGAATAAGGTCTACAGAAAGTAAAAAGATCCTGTATCCCACAGACAGGCAGTGCCCTGCTTGACCTTTCCAATATGTAGCTGAACAGAACTGTGCATCTTTTACGGAAACTTCCTCCTGCCACCATTCATAAAACCATCATAACCCTCTGCCATATGAGTCTCATAGAAGTGAATTTTCCCTCCCTCCCTACACTGACTCATGCTTCTAGCACAGTTATCTGGTCATATTTTACATGAGATATAATAAGCTTTTTGAGTAGACTGTGCTTGTTTCATTTCTGAAACTCCCATAGCATTTGATCCAACACCATATGAGACCTACTAGGAGAGACGCATTTAGCAGACGTGAGCAGGCACCATGGACAGCCGAGAACAAGAGTGCGTGCATGTTCATGTAGGAAGGACAGAGGCAAATAAACTCACTGCAGATCGAGAGGACAGATGGGTAGAGACCCAGGGAGACCACATAGGCAGCACAGAGTAATAATCAGTGTTCCTCAAAACTGGAGAGTAGGACTGAGCTGTGATGCAAAGGCATAGGCTAGGATAGCAGGGGAAGTATGTCACCAAAACCACTTCATCGTCTCCAAAACGTTTCCCTATTTCTCCAGAAAAATAAACTTTCCCTCAACCAATAGACCTTTAAAGTCGAGTCATTTACAGTGGTTGAAGCTCACCTGAGGCTGATTTAACAATCCATGATGCTCTTAACTTATGCAATTCCTCCCACATCATGGGAATAATTCTTCAGAAAATAGCGTACAACCTTCTCATATCGTTACTAAAACACCTTTACTCTAACAAGCAAATTACATAATTCACTATTGGTCTTTATGGGTCTATTTTGTCTTTGATCAAATATGTGATATAAAACTAAATCTGAAGTGTATTAGAGTTGATTACTGGAAAACAAACATGTCTGTAATCCTTTACTAGTTAACTAGTTATTTTTTTAAAAGTTAAATTGTTTAAACTAGTAATGATGGGAGAAGATTGAGTGCTGTTTTCTGAAAACATGTTTTCCATGATGTGAGAAGAGCTACATAAATTCAAAACAGAAAAATATGATTTCACGGAGCAGTGGCCTGCCCTCCTTCACCTTTCGTCTTGTAGAACTCAGAAGTGTAAAGCTGGGCAGTGAGACGGAGGGGAGATCTCTCAGAACAGTAAGGTTCCCTTTTTGCCTTTACCTCTTCCTTTTCATATCAGTGTGCATGGGAAGTGTCTCCCAGCCAAAGAAAAGCTAGCAAGGTCAGATTTGAATCAACAGGAAGATGGTGGAGGCCAGGCAGAACTTCCAGGATGAATAAGATGTGGCCGTACAAAAGCCTCTTTCTGCCTGCAGCATATGAAGATTTCTTCTCCACTTCCTCAGTGACATGGTAGTTGGAACTATGTTTCTTAAAGAAAGGAGAAAAAGGGGCTGAAGTTTAATTGTACAGTTGTATTTCTCTTGCAGCTGCATCCCTTTAGCTGATGAGCCGTGGTACATGTCCTGGCAATCTCTGACCCTCCTTCTCGCGCAGCCCTGTGCAAACTGGTAATTATCGTCAATTGCAGGCCACTGACTGTGCAAAAGAGACATTTTTTCCCCTTTTTCAAAGACCCATGAATTAACTTTATCGTTGAACTATAACTCTTCAGTTTCTACATCTAAAGCTACTGAAAAGTTCAGGACACACTGTTGTCTTTAATACTGAGATAAGTTTGCTAAGAACTGTAATGCTTCCAACCTCAGTCTTGTCATAGGAGGTTATTCTTTTCTCAATAGGTAGACCAATTTTTACATGTTCTTGGGCACCAAAAGCATGCAAAATTCCTCCCTGAACTTTCCTTGACAGAGATAACTGTAAGAGTAGATAGACCTTAATGTGCGAAATTAGTGTATTACAATATTTAAATCTCTTAATAAGCTTTAAAAGTAGATCCCAATAGTCCATCCTCTTAACATCAGAAGACACTGGAGAAAGAGGATCTACTCAAGGCTGCACGGTTAGGAAGCGCTGGCTCCCGGAGCTGTATTCCAGTGCTCCGGCTCAGAGTTCCTTCTCCTAACCAATGTGCTCTCCTGCCTTAATGCCTGTTGGGACCTTTATGGAACTGTAAAGCATTCATGGGACAAGGGCCACAGTAAAAAGCAGTAAAAACAGGTAGTGACTGCACTTACTATCCTACCGAACAGCCCAGGGGGTCAATAAACTCTTACTGACTGCTGCCTCTTCCTTCACTTAGTTTTAAGAGGAATGTGACTTTCCCCCAAAGACATTGTGATTTATCAGCTTCTCATCCCACAGCCACTGCAATGTGATAGAGAAGCAGAGAACAGTGCAGACCCCCTGGCTTGGTTCTGAGCACCTGGGCTTTTATCCTCAATGGCTCCCGGGTCAGAGCAGCATGGAGTGGATGCGGGTGCTCTGGGTGAAGCGTGACGCAAAGAACCCTGAACAGGTATTTTGTCCACAATCTTCTAGTTTTCTGTGGTCAGTGATAGCCTGTGTTTGATAGGAAAGAACAGTCTCTTTAATAGCTAAGGGTATTTAGCACAACCCATGTCCACAAAAGCTTGGCCTTGCTCCATGTGAAACCTGCCTCTTACTTTACAGAACCAAGTGCAAAATGAAAACTCAAGGCCTATTGTTGAGCAAAGCTGAAGATTTCAGAGCAGAGAGAGAGGTCCGATGAAGCACAGAGCCCTCCGGAGCTCAGAGCCTTGCCTGGGTGGTGCCCCTCTGACCGCCCTCTCTGTGGACAAGCTCCTGCCCACCTGGAGTAGTGTACCTGCCACACTCCCTCCATTAAGGCAAAAAGAAATTTTTTTCTTCCAAGATCCTGTCTCTTCCTGCATTCCAATGACACACTCAGATCCTTCTCCCCATGACACGGATGAAATTGCTATCTCCAAGAACTAAGGTCATAGAGGTGTTCTCCATCCCTTCCAGGTTCCCCTCATCAAGTCGGCCCCATTATTCCAACCACTGGGCTGAGCTGGACCGACAGCCCACGCCCTCCCGTCCAGACCCACACCCGCCCGTCCGCATCCAGCACATGTTGGAAGAGAGCACAGTCCACCCCTCCCTCGGCTTCGACACTCCCCTGCTTTTCCGTGTGACCTCGGATAAATCTGTTTTCCAAACAGTTACGGGAAACAACCTCGTGATTGCTACTTCGCTCACAAAAGACTGAAGGCTTAAGATAGCTCTATCAGTGATCTTTCAATCTTGCACTCTGCCAGAAATAAACTCTGTAAAGGTCACTTCTGGAAATACATTTTAAAAGGCAGAAAATTGTGTGAATGTTTACTGTACCTTCATTTTAATCTTTTCTCTTGACTTTTTTTTTTTTACTGTAAAAAAGAGACCTTTCCCAAGTTATCTTACTTGGGGTGATTTTATTAGTCATTTTTCTCTTTTCTTATTTTTTTTCTTTTGATGACTCTTGTGTAGAAAAGTTTATCTTTTATTAGCTTTCAGGCTTCGAGTCATCATGCACCATCAGAACCCTTTGGGGCAGGTTGAGCTTTTGTTCCAGAGGTGCTTTTCCCTCCTGAACCCGTCCCGCTGTCACTGTCCCAGCCCAGCATCTGAAGGTTACAGAACCTTAGAATTTCACAGCACAATATAATAGCAGTGGTGTTGCTATTCCGATCTCATATTTATGGGTTTAATTAGCTGGGTTAGATGTATAGCAGAGAAACTTTGGCCATAAAAGAGAATTTGTTGATAATTATTTAAAATCTTTTTAGTAACATTCCTGAATATTCTTGTTATTAAATAATTAAATATGCTCCTAAAAGAATAATTTTTAAAACCCCACACTCATTATTTGTACAGATATGCATGAGGAATAAAGAATATATGTATGTTACGCATTTCTACACAACTTTACTGCTGATTTATGTTGAGGAGCTACATATCAATATGAGATTGATCTCGTCCTTAATAAAGGATTGTTACTCGGATAAGAAAATTCATTAAAAATCACATTAAACTCACTCTCAGAAATGTTATTGTATATATTGTGCAGAATTTAAATGTTACTTTAATTAAATATATTAATAACATAGATTAAACTTTTATGTTATTACCCTGAGAACAACACTGGGGTTTGAAGCTTATTAACAAGGGGAAATTCACAGAAGTGGAAAGATCTGAAAGCTTCATGTTCTTTGTTGCTCTCCAACTAATTGCTGTAAAATAAACTTTTTGTTTTTGCCAACTGAAACTCTCACAGAAGAGTGAGCAATGCAAACTCCAATCTCTTGATGTGGTCACATATCTTTTGCCAAGTCCCTTTTTAATGTTCTGCAAACAAACATTTATGCCAATTAAACAAAATAAATAAGAGAGGAGTGCGCCGTGACCTAGTGCCATTTTCTCATTAATTCTAGGAAATGACTCTGGGCTTCTTCCCAGGATCATGCCAGAGATGAAATGGCATCTCCTCCCAAATGACTCAGGTAAAAGTGCAGGTTCACTTTCATCTTGGACTCCAGACGCTCTAAGGGAGACCACTCCCAGCAGTGCCCTTTGAGGCGGGAGGTGCCTTTTTTCATAATGTCATCCACTGGAGAAAGGTTTGTGAAAAGGTCAGCTTCCCCCAGTGTGAAGAAAATGCTGACAATTCATCCCAAACCACTTCTTTCTTCCTAGGTATTTCTTTTAAGATTTGTTGTGATAATTTCCCAAGAAATAGATTTGAAATACCAAATAAGAGGCTAAAGGTTATGCTCACAATCCAATGACTTGTATTCAAATATATTTCACTGAAAGGTAAAGTAGTTTTGAAGTCGAGTGGAGAAAACCATTGAACAAGGTAGAGATGAATTTTCTTTGCCCATTCAGTCTGAATCAGTGCAAATTCAAGCCCCCAAAAAGAGAAAAAAGAAAATCACTTAAAAGGTGAATTAAAGAAAGTATAATGGAAGAACTATTTTCCAAGATGTGATCAGAAAAAGAGAACCAATAGGGTGCCATGAAGCATGGTGACTAAGAACAAAGAAAGAACCTCTAGGTTTGTAATGCTAAGTGGGTAGGATAGTAGAACCAGAACCCATAAAAGCTCTGGTAATGGACAGCTGGGCTGGGTACTGTTCTGAGTTGTGAAGTGATCTCAACTCTTGGGTTTTCAAGAGATTTGTGAACTCTACAAACAGGGCTCAGAGGGCAAGAAAAAGAGGTTTAAGACACTTTACTAAGCAACTCGCAAGATAGTCTTAGATCAGCACCCTTGGGAGACCTGTGAGCTGGCAGGGCTTAGAGGAGGCATCTGCCCCCAGGCCTGGGGTAGGACTTGAGGCATCAGAAATTGAGGAGGGATGGGAGTGGGGATCTATGGTGGATGATGCTCCACCCAGTCATCTCTGAGTGTCACCCTTCATAGCAGAAGGGCACATTTGACCTTATGGGCCAAGTCAGAACCAACATGGTGCCCAAGGCTCATGAAAGGAGTCAAAACCACAATGCAAATACCTGCCAGTGAGGTCTCATTGGATCAACAGGGCCAGCACATTTGAACCTGAGGCTTGGACCTCAAGGAGTGACTGTGTGGGGTCAGAAGGTGTCAGACTAACTAGGAAGGATGTTTGCAAGGGGGCATGAGTTGCTTCTCCCAGGAAGCTTGGAGACCAAACTCAGCACTCCGTACCAGGGCCCTTCTTGGTCTCCTCGGCAGCTCTGCCGGGGTCTCCCAGCTCCGGCTCTTTCCTAATAACTGCTCTATCAGCAGCACCTTCAGGTCCTCACTCTCAGCACTTGGACCACCAGAAGAGGAAGCAACCACTGGAGCGCCATGGCTGGGGAGAGAATAGGGACCCACGCACTCTTTCTTCTTTCCGTGGGATCTCCTCACGGTCCCTCCCACGGAACAAGCCGGAGGAGAGGCGAGAGCGAGCCACGCAGCAGGCGCTGCACCTTCTGGCTGCGAAGCGGGCAATGAAAACTGAACTCAAGCAGAGTGAAGCAAAACCAGTGTTTCCACACACATGCGTTTTCCTCAGAGTTTCTGACGGTTTTTAAATTGAAGGGTAGAAAGAGAGGTCTGCCGAGAAGAGAACAGTTTGAAGAAAAAAAAATTTTGGATAGAATCATATACTGAAAATTTAAGCTGTCCCCTGTATTTAAGTGAAATCATGATGTTAATAATCACATTATCTTTTTTCCCTTTTACAAAGCTGATACTGAGACATTCTTTGCCTTTTAAATCTACCACTCTATTTTTACCCCTGTGGCATATTATTTATGTATTCACTTCTTAGAAATATTGACAGAAGCCACTCCTGTACTAAAGAACCAACCTACAACCTTGAGTCACTCATAATTCCCAGATACCATACTCAAAAATGATCAGTGCAACTGACGATATTATTTGTCTTTGTATCCTCAAGTGCCACAATGATGAAAATAGAAAACAACTACAAAGTTCTTTCTGCAGGACATTCTAAACATAAGAAACGCACTAAATTCCTCTCGGATACTTCCAGAAGTGCATCTCACCTTTATTAACTTTCACTAAGTGTATTGCTTTCCACAAGACATAATATTATGATGTTGAAGATAGACACAGTACATAATTTCTTTTTTCAAATTAATAATTATTAAAAAAAATTGAGTAATAAATATAATACAAAATAAAATAAGCCCTTACAGAGGGACAAAGCTTACTTTTGCAATTCTTACATGTCTTACCATCTCTTTAAGTGCATTGAATATGCATCCCTCTGAAAAAAGATTATATCAACACATTCCATGGCCTGAGGAGGAAGCGTCTCCAGCTACAGAAAGTAAACTCAAATTATCAAGCCTACTGCTAATGCTTGGATAAGTCAGCTCTGGGCTCACTAAGCAGGATAGAGAAAGCAACAATGTTTAAAAAGACATCAGTAAAAAATTCTCCTTCTCTAAAATTGAACAGATATTGGCATTACTAATGCCAATTTAAGATTACCTGCAGTAATTTCTATAATGATCATTATCTCACTTAGAATATATTTGCTTATGTGAATCAACAAAATGTTAACCTCTCTTATTTCTACCTGGTATTCTGATAAATTTAGAATATCTTTAAAATGAGTGCATCTTTTTTGTCAAAAATGTGTTTCCAGTATGTGGTACATTACAGGTACATATCATCAATGAATTTTAGATTTTTATTAATATTATAGTAGCTTTGACTCTTTTATGGTACAGGTCCAAAATCAAGATAATACATATAAAATTGTATCATCTGTGACCCAATCTTCCACTTCATCCTCCCCCAGTAATGTGCTGTGCATCAGTAGTTTTCCAGAGTCACAAAAATCAAGTCAAATCTCACCTTAACTAAAACTTGAGACTGACTCGTGCCATTTAGCATAATGCTTTGAGATTCATCCATATCGCTGGTCGGCTCTGCTCTTACTGTTTTTAATTGCTGAGTTGCATTCCCTTACACACATACACATTTTACAGACCTATTAACCCTTCGAAAGAGACATTCATTTGTTTCAATGTGATCATGGATAGACATCCTGGAAAGGTTTTGTTTTGGTGAAGGTAAGTTTTTATTTCCCTTAATAAGTAAGAGTAGTACTGTTGGGCCATATAGCTAATGAGTGCTTTAGCAACAGCTGAACTGTCTTCCAGAGTGACTCTACCACTTTTTTATGATTTTCATAATCAATATTTGTTTTCCCAGCATCCTTTACAACATTTTTATGGTCATAATTTTTTCCATAATTTTTTCTAATAGATATGCCTTATATATTACTATGGTTAAGGGGCTGGGGATTTAGCTCAGCAGCACGACACCAGCCTGACAAGTGTGAGGTTGTGAGTTTGATCCCCCGTACAAAAAAAAAAAAAAAAATCAAAACAAAGAAATATTATCATGGCTGAAATTCATGTTCTTTAATGAGAAAAAATGTGTTCCAATGATGTTTCTTATAGAAAACAAATATTTGATTGCATCAGTGAAGTCATTCATGCCTTCGGGAGACTGAGTATATTTTTAGAATACTTACAGAATTTCCCTTTGTCCTGGTGAGTTTAGGTTGGCTGCCCTCTGTGGGATCAGTGTACATCCATGTACGTGTCAAATGTGTGAGCCTAGATTTGCACATGGTACCTTCCTATGCCCTGGTACAATGCCTCATACTGCAATCGATGTCTTAGGGTGACTATGGCCACGGTATTTTCCCTGCTGATAGTGGTCATCGGTGTCTCTTTTTTCCGAGGTCTGCCTGGAGGCTTATCGATTATATTGATATTTGCAAAGAATTATCCTCTGATTTCATTATTTCTAGCTAAGGTCTATCTGTTTTAAATTTTATTGATCGCTTCTCTTTTTTATTTTTATTCCTCTACTAAATCTGGATTAATTTTGCTCTTGTTTTTCTCCATTACCCTAGAGTAGAAATGTGTATTATTGATTTGGAGGCTTATTTGGTGATATAATTATTTAATACTATAAAGTTCTCTTTTTGAGAGTGCTTTAGTTGCTTTCCACAAGTTTTGATACATTGAATTTTATTTCTGTGTAGTTCAGAATATTTTGTCTCAAGATCCTCTTTAAGCAAATTATGGAAATATATTGAATGTATTTCTGGAAAACCCTTTTCCTATAATTTTTCTTCTACTTTTTTATTTTAAATCCATTATAATCAAAAGGCATTTTTATTTGTATTGTTAAAAATTATAATGGGCTTTTTCTGATATGGCCTACCTTTTGGAAAGTGTCAGTGTTATAAATCTGTGGTGGTTGCTATAATAACACTTTCTGTTTACAGTGACAAGGGAAGCATCACATGGTTTTCCAATAGAATTTCCTCCTTCCTAACTGGTGACCATCTTCATATAAGATGAAATTTTCACTTTTTTAAAGGTTTGGTTTTATTTTGAAGTGGAAAAACATAGCAGAAATATAACTTCAGTGCAATTGGTTTGAATGTCAATAATATTTCTCCTGAAAATAATTTATTTCAATTTGCTTCTACTTGCAATAAAATATCATAAAATGAAATGTGAATTGTGATTTAAATGTGAGGATACTTCTTTCTTAAGAGAACTTAAAGCAGTGATGTTAGTGCTGGAAACCAGAGTGACTTGACAGAAATATCAGACAATTCATACTTGGACAAATCCATATAAAGCACAAAATATGCACATAATGGTGAGCAAGTTATTACAATACGAACACTTGATTGTTCATTTTTAGCAGAATGGTCTTCAGATTTCAAAATAAAAAATGTTTTCAAGTAGGTTAATGACAGCTTATGCAGGATATGCTCAGCATTAATTTGACAACTATATAAATTACCTTTTCCCCTACTTTTCTGTCCTGCCAGAAACAAGTAAACCCCTACTAAATCTGAATCTTTAGGATAATAAAAAGAAAATCCCACACAATTCTTTTAACAGTTTTTATTGATCTCTTTATGAATGTTTTTAGATTTCTAGCAGACAGCATCATCTTCAAACCACTGCAGTTAAAAGGTAAATCACCTCACTATCTCTAGAGGAGCCAGTAGAACTATGATTTTAGTTTTTTACCAGATTTTTTGAAGAACAGGAACCTACTTTATTTCTTTTCTCATCGCAATTATAAATTATTAGGAGAGATAATTTATTGTAGATCAAAAAATTAAAGCAATCTTTCATCTTGGATTGCTTTATAAGATGAATAAATATTCAGTTTAACATATATTGAAGTAAAAATATATTTACATTTTGAATAGTTGTAATTAACTGCAGCCAATCTAGGAGTTGGTACTTTCAATAGACTTCATGAAAGTTGCTTCCATTGGAATAATGAATTCCAGGACTGGCAGATACAGCAGGTCCAGAAGATGCTGAAGGTACAGGAGAAAAAGAAAAGGTGGATAACGAGACTCCCAACACTCTGCTTGTTTTTACTCACAGTGAACAGAAAGTCCTCACACTTGTACCTTTACTGTTGCAAAGAAGTCAACAGAAAACTTCAGAGGATGTTTTTTTCTTGACATTTTGGATGTTGAGTGAGCCAGGCCTTTGTCATCCATGTAGACATCAATTTCAATATGTAGCCTTTTAGTTTCATGATCTTGGGTAAATGTGAGGCTTAGAGTCTCCTATTGAAAGCAAGTTTAATAGTACTTACCTCCACTGGCTCTTAAGCTGGCTGAAAGGAAGTGAAAAACACTAGTGCAGAGTCCAGAATTGACAGAATATTTTTAAAGTACTAAGTTAAATCATAACGATTGTGTTTTGTTTCACCAAATTCTTCATCTCTTTTATCCAACATGGCTGTAATAAATGCCATGATAATTTGCATCTAGGCTCTACTAAAAGATGATATCAATATTCCAAAGTAAAGGAAGTGACTTCAGGTGTAATGAAGGAGAGACACAGAGAAAGACAGAGACAGAGACCGACAGAGACAGAGACAGAGCTCATACGCATTACCCTGACTCGGTAGTGAGTTCCGTGTTGAACTTGGTATGACCTGCTGGCCGGTTTAACATAAGGACATTGAGGAAATGGCTCTACAATGCACCAAGATGTTATTAGTCTTTCTGTTAAGTCATGCGCAGCACATATTTACGTGTGTAAGTTAAACAAATCCATGAACTGACCAGATAGTAAGATGGTCAAGAAGTGAAAGGTTTCTATGTGATCGTCAATCTCTTGTCCTTTCTTTATAACCCAGTATGAAAGTTCAGAGAAGCCTGAGTGAGAACGAATGAGATTATTACACAAGCCACCTTCAAAAATATTTCAAACTTTTTCAAATGTGCAGCATAGTTCAGTAACTTATCTGACATCAGTACGTTCATCGGTCAGTCCCGCAATGGAGTGCCACATTTCGGTGTCCCCATTTATCACATTAAAGAGTGTGGGGTAATTTTAAGGCTGAGTTTGTGTGTTATTCATGCCGTCATTATTGTTCATGGTAGTAGAATGAGTAGCGACATCTTCACAGCTGATGGAACTCTGATTTTATGGCATGCCATGCCGTTTACCTGAAGCCACGCACCTACACAGCTGTACCACTACCCATGAAGACGGGGACCTCTACTGCCAACCCCTTTGAACTATGCCCTTGACTGGCCTTTGAATTACCTCCATCCTCATGTAGCTTCCACTGCACTTGTGAAACTTGCAGTGTGCCTTTGAATATACTCCCTCCAGTTGAGTTCTTAATTGAGGACAAATCGAGCAAGAAAGTGCCCTCTCCTGTAGACAGTGCAATGTCACCTGCGAACACCCCTGTCTGGCAGCCCTGGCTTTGAGCTCCCAGGGATGTTGGTAACACGGTTTCCCATAGCGACTCCCTCGTGATTGGCATCCTTGCCAGTGAAAGTCAAAGACAATGGCCTCTCTGGATCTCTTTTACCCCATCGTGCACACCTTTATGTGGCTGAATCCATTGAGATTTTGTCCTCTTTTAAGCACCGCTGATGTGGAAACTAAATGGATGTCTCAACAAGCACAATGTGCTAAGCCACTGGCACAGGGGAAGCCACCCAGCCACGTCACTTGCAGAAAATGCGAAAGCTTCAGACACACCTGTCAGCCATTGCCCAAGAGGCTTCTGTCAAGCTTTTGCTTGACCAATGCCATCTGTGAACACAAAAGTATGTTCTCAAGTGAAAGGATTCTCCTTCATTCAGCAGCCACTCAGGGAGTATTTGCTGGGTCCACCGTGGGTCAAACATGCCACTGGATACTACTCTGCTCCCTTAGCCATCCTTGGACCAAAAAGAACATTTGCGGTCCAAGTGCCTTGGGGAAGAAAACTCCTCATTTAAATGCAAGAAATGAAGAATGTACCTAATAACTCCACTATCTTCAGCTGGATGTTTTTACATGTTTTTGTGTCCACGTTCTTCTCTGGGCAAAGACATCCAAATTACATCCCCAGCAGGGCGCCCAGGCCGTCCAGCAGGAAGACAGACACACTCACAGCCTGGTGCTCTGTGCGCTCCGCTGCTCCCTCTCCAGCATGCGTGCGTTCAGGAGAGACTTCTAATGACCTGTCTGATTTACAAAGGGAAGTGATAGCCATGGGTGCTTTCCAGGTATTTTACTTTAGGGAAATTCAGCTGCAAACTGGATGTTCTTGGAAGTTGTTTCCACTTGCACCCTGAGTGTTGCCAGTAAGGAGATGGACCAGGCGTAATTCCCACGGCAGCACTTAGACACAAATGGCTCTGCTAGATAGAAATATATTACTGGGAGGCTGGAAGAGTGATGGTACACCTGACCCTTCATCTCTGCTCTTAAAGGTCATTTTGGTTAAATGTAGACAAATCGTGGAGCAAAGCACCCATGCTTGCTGTTTCACACTTTTATCTCCCCTCACACCTCATTACGCTAATGTAATGACTTATTGGATGGAGTAGTTCCATCCATAATCTTGGAAATATATAATGGATTTAATTTCCAAGGTTATATTTTCAGAAAACTATTAATGTCTCTTTCAAAGTCATTGAGACTGAATTATGTTTCAGCAAAATATTAAGTACATTAAAGGTCCCTTTTAGATTTGACGAAAGCCAATTGGCAATCCAATTGCAATTATTCAACAGCTTTGGGCTCAGAATTGTTAAACTTATTATAAATTATCCATGCAAGCCATTATCTTGAAAAGTTAAGCCTCTCTGCTGCATTCAAACTTCATCAGAGACTGTCACCAAAATAACTATGGATATTTTTAATTCTCAGAGCTTTTCATTTTTAAATGTTCATTAGATAATGATCCTTCAATATTCAGGAAATCTTATCTGAATTAAATAAGATTGCCTCTTGTTAAAAAGTGCCTTTTCTAGTTCTAATAAAATACAAAAGTTTGCCTATTCCATTTTCTCCCTGAAAATGGGAACCAGAAACATTTAAATTTATGTAGCTAACATTTAAAAATCTCCATCATCAGATTAAAATAATAATGAGCAGGCCTTACAAGTCAGCACTAAAGCGTCTTCCACCTAGGGATGGTTCTCATCAGGAATCTGTCCACAGCTCAAGACAGAGCATGGTATCCTGGGGCTGAGTCTGCTATTAGTCCTCAGCACACATGTTAGGTGATTCTCAGCCAGAATGGACCTTACGGGAATCAACAGTGGGTCCCATCCCCTCATGCAGAGATTCGGGTTATGCTTATTAGAGCTACTCAGAATACGTGGTTGGCACAAGTGGAAATAAATGACACTAGACACACATGTGTGCGTCAAAGCTTTTCAATCTCTTTTGTAATTCCCAATACTTGACAAACTTTAGGCTCCTTCTGTGTAGAACATTATCTTCTAAAAAAGCGATGTTAGTAGCACCCATAAAACCACATGGGAAGACATACAATAATCCCAAAGTGACAAAGGTTTCACTTGGAAACTGCAAAATAAATGGACACTCAGTGCCATGAAGGCCTAGAAAAGTCAGGCACAAAGGGTTAAGAGAGACAGGGATAGAATCGTGATGGTCAGTGTAGCCCACACCAGGAAAACAATCAAGAAGCCACTAGAGAACAGAGAAACTTCAAATCCAAGAGTTACACACATTTTCTAAAAAGTAGGGACTACCAATAAGAAAATGCAGTGGAAAGTGAAATCAGAATGGAGAGTCGGCCTGCCGCCACAGGGGGTGCCAAGGACATCACTGGGAACATTGGACTTGGGCTGAGGTGAAGACCCAGACGCAGAGGATGATCCACCCCTTCTGAATGATATTTCAAATAAGTGATTTCCCTTGTCCATGCAGAGTTAAGGCTGTGTCTCCGCTCCCCTGTGACCTGGAGCAAAGGGTTGCACTGGCACCTGTGTGAGACGTTGTGGTAAACATTGGGAAGGCTACGCGTCCTGGGTCCCCCTGACTCGAGAGATTGTTTTCTCAGCTCAGAGCCTGCCGACCACGCTCAGCTGAGCGAGAGACTTGGTGCACTTGCTCCCTCCCCTCCGGCTGCTGGGCTCGCGCCCTTTCCCAAGCTCACTCATTGGCACCCACACCTCTCAGCAAGGGGGAGAAGTGGTGAAGGGAAACACAGCCAGCCCTGTCCTCTCACAGGAAGGCCCTGGAAGCTCTATGATGACCGTGACTGGCGTCTCACTGCACGTGGCTCACCTACTCGGTCTTCTTAGCTGGTCTGCACTGTGGGCACCTGAGCTCCTGACTCTAACTTCTTGTTACCGCACCTAAGCTAAAGTTTTCCATAGGCTGTCTGATTAGAACATCCAACACAGGAGGCTGAAACAGAGAAACAGGCAGACATGAGATGGCCAGCGCCGCCCAAGACAGGAAAAAGGTTCAGGGTGTTTGCAAATCTGAAAAGCAAGGTAAGAGTATACCTTGTCATAGTTTCTGATTGCAAAGCAAACAAAACAAATTATGATTATCTGAGTGAAAAGGGGTTTAGCAGAAGGCACTGGGTAATTTCCAGAACCAACAAAAAGTCTGAAGAAAATGGCCAGGAGTTCAAAGTGGCTAAAGAGTTTGGTATACATCAGGTCATTTTTCAGTCTGATAGACTAATGAAGAGCCACTGCCACCCATGGAGCTGTGTCCTGGTCTCTCATGGTGTGACTTTATATGGCTTCCACCCTGCAGGACAGCACAGATGGCCCAACCTCCAGATGCGCTGAGGTCTGATTGCTGTGTGTCGGGGTGACAGGAATTGTCAGCCCTCTTTCACCTGAACTGTATCTGAATAGGAATCAGAATGTGTACCACACTACTCACAGATACATTTGAAAAAGCACCAATAAATGGGAATTTTCCTTGCTTTAGTTTCAAAGGTATAACGAAAGAGTGAGTAATCCTAATACCTACTGTTCTTTGTTGGGAAAAGTTTCTTCATAATTCAGCAGTAAATATTTGGTAATATAAAAAATGGGCCAAGTTATAATAAATGCAGTACAACAGAATGCCTCCCCTAGTGATCATTAAGTAAGGCACAAACAGTTTAGTGAGCAGCCCACAAACTTCTCTCAAATGACTCCCCAAATCACTTCCCTCAGCATTAAAATGTCAACAGAGAATTGTAATTAACATATTTCCTAAATATTTTCAACTTTTCTCAGATAATTTATGTAATTAAACCAGCAAAGGTAGAAATACTGAAATATGACTAATATGGATCATGTAAATATAGTTAAAAACCATTCAAGGCATGTCGTGAGATAGACAGAAATGATGACTTAGTCAGACACTGGCTTCTGGAATTAGTCTGTCAAGTTCCCTCTGGAGAGATGCCTCAAGCTCGAATGAGGCGCGAATCCCTGAAGTAGGGACACGTGCTGCAGGCACTCGGCCGGCTGACGGAATTATGATTCAATCTGACATGCAGTAATCTGGAAATCGAAACTGCAAACTAGTTAGCACCAAAACAAATCTTTGACTTTTGAAAGATCAACCTTGAAAACAAGTAAAGTCGTGCTGATGAATTAAGCATGTTCGCTGAAAAGAAGAAAGTTGTTTCAGCTTCAAAGGAAAAATGGTTTCTTTCCTTGAGAGCTAAGAACCAGAGCAAGACTGTAACGTGACCTGCATTTATGTTGTTCTTGGAGGCATGCGCTGCAGATTCGGGCTCAGCTAGCTAAGTGGGGAAGAAAAATTAAAATAAGGAGAATTAGTTCCACCTTTAAAAAGACATAAAAGAATAAGAACTTATTTTGAGTTAGAGTGAGAAAAAGTAAAATCGTAAATAGCTAATAAACAACCGCTGAAATATATAAAACCTGTCCAACTTCACTGGATCCATTTTCTTTAAGAACAAAGGATCAATGGAGAAAGAAATACAACCATTCTAAGTTAGAGTGGGACATTAAGTTACTGAGGGCTGTAAATGAGAGTAGGTGACAGGTTGCCACTTCCATTATCTTTGGGAGAAGGAGCATTAAAGTGGTATCATGAACTCAGTTTTGCACTTGAAGTACTTACGACGACTTGAAAGAAAGACAAATGAGACAGTAAAATGTCTGGTATGTTTGGTAAAATGTTCTAGACCAAATCTAAATAAATTATCATTATACTACAGACTTTTCTACAATGGAAGAAGGAGCTATCAAAAAATGAGAAGTCATTTTTAATAGAAAGTGGAAATTGTATTTATTCACCTTCAAAAAAGCATTTGGTAGAAAATGTAAATTAGTAAATATCCAGTAGCCAATTTATCTTATGATTTTTGTAAGAATTGTATGTAAACCATCATTCCTGGTGCATAGAAAGTGACACACAAATATACTACTAATAATAATCAATTAATAATAGTAATTACAGATAGTCAATAGTAATATTAATAACACACCAATACTTTGAACAATGGTAGCAAATGTGATATCACAACTGAGAAATCTAGGAAATGAGCTTATGATCTGTTGTCCTACTATATATATAGCAATGTTTATGGAGAAGTCATTTAACTCCATCAAATCTCAGGCTACATAGCTGTTAATTGTGATTGTCAACCTGATCAGAGTAAGAGACACCTCACAGGCAGTAAAGCACCCTTCATGGTGTGTCTGGGGGTTTCCAGAGGGGTGACTGGCAGCCAGCCCAGCTGACTGAAGGGAAGACCTACCCTGACCTGGGCAGCACTGTCCAATAGGCTGGCATCCTGGATGGAGGGGAGAGAGAAAGAGAGAAAGAGAGACAGAGAGAATGAGAGAGAGAGAGAGAGAGAGAGAGAGAGAGAGAGAGAGAGAGAAGTCAGAAGCTCCTGTCTGCCCGAGTGGGTGCTCTTTTACCCCCGGGACACTAGATGGCAGCGTCTTCAGCCTTCAGTGGGGATTCTTGGGAGGGCCTCTCCTTCAGGCCATCAGTCCAGACTGGCCCTGGGGCCTTTGCCCCTCTTGCTCTGCAGCTTCCAGCTTCTTGGACTGGCAGCCCTGAGCCCTCTGGCTCTGCAACGCGTGGATCAATAGGACTACCCACTTCTGATTGCATAATAAATCCATGCAAGTAGCTTATATATTTATGCGTCTTTTCTGTTGATTATGTTCCTCTAGAGAACCCCAACCAGAAAGTCCTCTCTCTTGAGTAAGTCATGCAGGATCTGTTCTTGTCACCTTTGCCGCTCAGCACAGAGGCAAGACTGTCCCAGAGACAGTCACAAAGAATGTCACTCGACTATGTTTACTGAGTTGGCTTCTTGAGCAGCAAAGAAATAAGACTCCCCTGGTCCATCCCTCGGGGCGAGAGCTGCTTTTAGGGTGTGTGAGGAGGACAGACTCCCATGGACATCCAAGCGTTAGGGATAGTTCGGAGGCTAGCAGATCTGCTTGCAGTGCTTTAAAAATATACTTATGACCATATGACAGCTGCATCCTCCTGTGCAGTGAGGCTGGGGTGAGCTCTGTCACAGTGGAGAAGGAGCCACCACTGCAGGAAAGGCCTCAGCCAGGGGCACATTCGCGGTATCCTGGCCTCACCCCAGACTAGGAGAGCAAACACCCAAGGGCAGAGTCATTCAGTTTTCAGCAGGAGTTGGAGTCGGAGCCTGAGAACTACTTTGAAAATTTTATAGGTCTCTGTGCTGGGCCCATCCCAGGGTTTTTGTTTCTTTTCTTTTCTTTTCTTTTCTTTTCTTTTCTTTTCTTTTCTTTTCTTTTCTTTTTTCTTTTCCTTTCTTTTCTTTTCTTTTTTCTTTTCTTTTCCTTTAACTTTTACATCAAATTGAGAGTCATAGCCTATCAATGACTCCATTTCATTCTGGTATATGAAGGTTAAGTGCAAAGTTTTCTTGCTCAGACACATTCTAGAATTTTTAAATAATTTTTTAATAAGGTAGGAATCAGTTACCCCGAGTGTACTTTCTAAACACTGAACCATGTAATATAACAGTCTGTATCTAAGAATGAAGCCGAATTTAAGCCTCACATTCTCACCAGCATCTACTCAGAATTTACAGATCCTCACACTTCCTGGGTGTCAGGGCCCACAAATCTTCGAGAGTGATCACCAGTACTAAGGGACGTCACGCTGAGAGCATGCTGTCCTCTTGTGTCTTCTCTCCTCTCACGCTCTTCCCTCTGCCTTGAACGGACCTCCCACCACTCTGCCAGCAAATCACCCTCCGCCCACCCTTCCCACAGCTATGTGTCCTCTTTCATGATATTTCTCCGCTCCTCTGGCTGACTTCACACAGATTCACTCAAAGGATTAAACTTATGATCTGCCCCTGGCCATAGCCCATGTTGTCAACATCAGGAATGATGTCTCTTAACGTTTCTGAACCGCAATGGCTAATTCATAGGACACACTGAAAACATAATGGTTTGCTGCTTGGGATGTGCTGTGGAAATTCTTCTGCTCCTGATCGAGTACTGCAGGCATGAAAGATCATTCATCTGTGTATGGCTTCCTCTGATCCTAATCAACAAATGGTATCAGTATCACAACCAAAAAATTGTGTGCTTACTACTCCATGTCATTTTAAATGAAAATTATTAATTCTCTAGTGCTTTGTAATGTCATGCACATCAGGAAGTTTTATGTATTTTGATGCAAGTTCCACTCCATTGGTGAAACTGAGCAGATTAATCAGTCAATGAGTATTTAGCACCTGCATTATGTGTGACACTGGTGTATAGAAATTACAACATATGGTCCACAATTTTCAAACTTTATGGTTAAGCAGGCCAACAAAATTTGAAATATTAGAAAGCATTAATAAGTATGTAATATGGCCTTAAATGCACCCAAGAGAACTAGCAACCAAAGAAAGCCAGAATTCTTGAGAGTCTAATGCTCTTTTTGAAAAAACATGGGAGGCATAACTCAGTGTACTTAGTATTCTGCTAGATACTTGGGCCTTAAACAAAATAGAAAACACTATATTTTTTCCAAGAAATCAGGACTATGGACTCAAGGGGCAGCAAGCATCACCTTACTAAAAGAAAACATGTTCTCTTTTCTGAGTGGGTTGAAGCGAAACAACTATGCCCAGCCTGCTGCTGGCGTGGGGATTTCTGGTACGGCACCAGGCAAAGAAGCAGTAAGGTGAAGTACGAAATCTCCAGTGTGACTGATGGTGCCACCAGCCTTGAAGCCCAGTGAGACGTCACAGCCTCTCTTGGCAAGGGAGTTGGTCACAGGAACCGGAGAGCCTCGTGCTGTCTGGGGCCACCCTGGTCCTCCTGCTGAGTCCTCCAGAGTCTGTGTGAATGACAGCTAAGTACAGCACCTTAAGGCCCTGCGTGGACCCAGGCAGTGAGGCTGTGTCTGTGGTCAGGCTGTGTTAGGTTGCGAAGGTGGCACTTCCCACAGGACTTGAGTAGCAGACAGTTCCAGGAAGTGAAATGAGGTTTCCATGCGAGCCATTTGCCACCAGGATTTCCTTTTGAGATGGCATATTTTCCTCATGCGTTGAAAGTTCTTTCTGACATGATCTTACCTATGGCCGTGAAGAGAACTCTTTCTCTTGTTTTTGGTAACTTCTGAAGGATCAATATGGTGGTTGAAGGAAAACTTTAACCAAACTTTCTTCTCACAAGTGTTGAGCAGCCACAGATTTCACAGTGTTTGGTGCTGAGCCCTAGTTCTGGCAGTAGGTGAGGGATCACAGACAGGATAGGGATCTCACCCTTAGAAGCTCCCCACGGAACCCTGCCCCACATGCTTACCTCAGAAGGGGGGAGGATACGGTTCTCTGAAAAAAAGAGAAAGTCCAAATCTCTGGATTAAAAGAAAATGCACACCTATTACTTTCACAGGAAAACTTAGTACTTTTCAGATTACATCTTTAATTCCAAAATAGAAGTCTTTTTTTTTTTTGGCCTTGCTTTAGTGATAGCTTTAGAGGCAGATAGAGTGGGGCAGGTGAGGAGCTGGTCTAGCAGTATGAGTGTTGATAAATTATCTGTAAAAATCTGTAGAAAGAGTAGATGCATCAGACAGTATACTGAAGGAAAGAAGCGAAGCACACAGAAGTGTGCACTGTGAGGCTGCACCTCCCCGACAGGAAGCCTGCAAGAGTGAGCTGCGGGGAATTACGGGTAGGTACCTTCTGCCTTCATCTGTTTTCTGATGCTGTTATAAAAGAACAGGAGTGATAACATTTGTAAAAAGGAGAAAAGAAAGAAAGAAAGAAAGAAAGAAAGAAAGAAAGAAAGAAAGAAAGAAAGAAAGAAA